>JARFNZ010176895.1:0-16270 GCA_031763405.1 Balanus nubilus
ATAGGCGTAGAAACATCACGAAAGGTGTGTGTGGGGGGGGGGGGGGAAGGGGCAGTGAAACTTTGATCTCACTTGTGGGAAAACTAACCCCCCTACGATAATTTTTTGCAGATTTAGGTTCCTCTCACCTTGGTGAATCGGTTGCCGCCTTCAGTTTTGTCTTCAAAGACAAATTGAAGATTTTAGCGAAATTTTTAGCCGAAAAGTGGGGGGCTATGCTGACTCACCTATACCCAAATTCGACATCGCCGACTAACCGTCCAAGGCCACGCTTCACTCCCGCAGCATCGCTCCCCCATTCCTTCGTCACTCTTCCCTGGAGCTCGCTCCCCCTCCCACCGCTCTCCGCCGATCTCTCAGATGCCTCCTGCCCTCCACCGCTACACTGGGCCAAGCCTCTCGTCTGGGCCAGGCCTGCCGCCCCATGCACGTCCGACGCCCAGAGTCGCTCGCCCACCATATGCAAATGTTGCGCCGCGGCGGAGGCGGCGGCGGTGGAGGCTGTTGGCGTTCCAGGCGTCATTCCGGCGACCTACCAAACAAAGCCATTAGAGGCAGCCTGACCTGGAGTCTGAAAACACTCAGACTGGCGCCGGCACCAGTCTGATGCTGATACGGAGTTACTCAGACTGATCAGCGGTGGTCAACTTATAGGGACAGTGGTGGACTGGTGATAGTTTGATTATGGTCTGATGATAGACCGGCCGTGGTGTGTTGATGTTCAGTGATGGTCTGGTGACAGTTGGTGAACTAACGAAGTGTCACTGTGGAATGATGGCCGAGTAGGATTGTGACAGGATGAGGACACAGCCTGGACAAGATATGACGGTTTGACTGCAGGACGATTGCCATGGTTCGGTGATGGTCCAGTGATGGTCCGGTGATGGTCCGGTGATGGTCCGGTGATGGTCCGGTGATGGTGCGGTGATGGTCTGGTGATGGTCCGGTGATGGTCCGGTGATGGTCCGGTGATGGTCCAGTGATGGTCCGGTGATGGTCCGGTGACGGTCCGGTGTTGCCCGTACGGTCCGTTCCAGCCCAGCGAGCGGTGGCCAGCGCCGGCCATCTGTATGGTAATGTGCCGTTTTTACCATACACCGACCAAAGCCATGAATCCGTCGGCCAGCCCCGCCCCGAACCCGCCGTTCCGTACCCCACTCCAGCGCGGTGGTTAGCGGCCCCGTCCCCGACCACCGCACTGGGGACGCCTTTTTTGCACGCGCAGCAGGGGTGAGCCCTGTTCGGCTGCTTCCACTCCCGCACCGGCGGCGGCGGCGGCCGGACGAAGACCAAGGCCATCGAAGTCGGGACGAGCGCCGAGCAGCGCCGCGCAGCGCTGGGCCGTCGCTGGGCCGTCGCTGGGCCGTCGCTGGTCTGCTCGCTGGTCTGCTCGCTGGGCCGTCGCTGGGCCGTCGCTGGTCTGCTCGCTGGTCTGCTCGCTGGTCTGCTCGCTGGGCTGGTAGCCGGGCCGGGGTCGGCGGAGGGGTCGGAGGGTTCAACGGCGCCGAATATACGGCCTCATTGTTTCATGGCGTACTGGCACGGCGACAGGCGTTCACTTTCGGCGGCGGCGGCGACTTTCACACGTGGAGCGGCGCGCCGACCCGATGTTACGGTTCACAGGGCGGTGAAGGGTGAGCGATGAGGAGGTGGTGATTGGTGGTGGAGTCCGGTGTCGGCACGGAGGGGTGGAGTCGATGTTCCCTCCGTTGTTGTGGTGTGTATTGTCTGGGACCAGCCGGACACGGGACCGTCAGCTGACCGGTAGGCCAACCGGTTCCGATCACCGATATGGAGGAGTTCTGTGATTTGTGGGATAAATGGGTGGGCCGGTCAGAGTGCTAGCCTTCTCATGAGAGGTCACAGAAGACGGGCTGAGGTCGTCTGGAGGGCGTTCGTCCGAGCTAACCAGCCATCCATCCAGCCAGTCCGAGTAGCAACTACACCACCAATCACGCCACGGCCGTCGTCTGCCTGCAGTCCATCTCCGACAATATAACTCGATACAGCCGGGACGAGGTCCCTGCCCGTCTCGCGTGTCTTCCCATCTCACATCTGGGTCATCCCGTGCAGGAGTTGGGTCATCGCCACCATCAGCGTGCAGACACGTAGCATCCGTGACAGTCAATGTCATGAGAGCTCTGATCGCCGGCCGCAATACGCCGTGATCTTGATCTGCGATTCGACGAGCTCCTGAAAGCTGAAGTCACACGCGTTGCGGTGCATAGTGCATAGTGCAGGAATGCACATTGAGCCGCTTACCGAGTACGACACCATAGCGTGCGATAAGCGCCACGAAACGTGCCACGATAAGTGCCATGAAAGTTCACCGAGCCCACTTTCGTCGGAAACGAGCGCGTGAGCGGTGCCGGTAAGAATAGCTACGATAATAAGCTGAAAGTATCCATAGCGTTCACTGTTCACGTTCAGTGACTTCAGAAAAAGGCCGCTCACGAGAAAAGAATAACGGCACAGTCTCGCTTCGTGACACCATCGCAGAGCTAGGTAGGATAACTTCACCACATCTTACGGCAATGCCGTGGGATGCTCAGGCACGTCCAATGGACTAGAGCCGCCCCTGGGCATTGGGAGAGGGCAGAGGTCACAGGCCAGCCAGCGGGGTCACAGGCGTGTGCAAGCAGCTCGGAACTCCGCGCCGGGAGACGGGATGCCACTCGCCGGGATACGGGACGAAAACGGGACACAACCCGCCGGGAGACGGGACGAAAACGGGACACATCTCGCCGGGAGACGGGACGAAAACGGGACACAACTCGCCGGGAGACGGGACGAAAGACAGAGACACGGAACGGAAGCCGAAGACAAGGGGAGCTGGAGAGGGAGAGGCACACAGAGGGAGACAGAGAGAGCTGATCATCAACGAGGGACGATCCCGCCCGGTGTCTCGCATCAGAACACCGCCGACAGGCCGCAGGGTGTCCCTGTGCTCACCGCCGACAGGCCGCGGGGTGTCCCTGTGCTCACCGCCGACAGGCCGCGGGGTGTCCCCGTGCTAACCGTCACAGCTCGGGGCCGCCTCTGTGCGTCCCCTGCACTCCAGTATGCTGACTGGCTAGTTGAAATTCAGCGGCGCCCGTGTCGAAACAGCACGAGTCGCGGCCCGGCCATTCATAATATCGACAAAACCCAGAGACGGAGAGCGCGCCATCACAAGAAAGCTGCCGGTCACAATGGAGCGTGACGCGCCGGCGATCACTCAAACGGAGGAGGGCGTTCAACGGAACCCGCCTGCAGCGCGCACGCATTTTGTAGTTATTTTTTCGTGAGACAGTTTCACCTTGCCCGCACAATAGGTGACTGGCATTCCGATGAAAGAAAAATACCTCAGTCATCCACAAAAATGAAAGCAATTGCTTACTCTCGCAAAATTAACGTCAAAAACGATCCAAATTACGTTCAAGCTTTCGAAACTCACCAAATAGCGAACTCATTCAAATCAGCGCAACAGCGAAACATTTTGACCAACGATACCTATAGGCTGCGTACTATATCCAACATCGTGACCGTTGTGACGCCATCGAGCCTGGCGAGTCGGTGTACGTGTCTGTGTACGTGGGAGCAGCAGCTGGGTGAGGCCGGGCCGCTCTCTCGCCGCTCGCGTGTGCCACAAACAGGCACACTTTCCGTCTGCCGCGTGGGCGTCTCCCTAATGACGTGTTCGTCCTTCTTCGCTGATGGATCGGCGCCATTTGACAGGTAAAGCAGGCTTTTAATACAGATTTCTCACCCGAAGGGCGGGCCCGCCGCTGAGGAGGGGGCGGACAGGAGCGTCATCGCAGCTCGGGCGTATGGTGACGTCCGGTCACGTCACATCACGTCATGTCACGTCACGTGACGTCAGCGCTGACGGCGCCTCGGTGCGACCCGCTGAGATAACGAGCCGCCGGGCGGGGCTGGCGCCATCCAGGCCGCGGCGTCACGTCATCCTCATCAATTAGAGCGATCGGCGTCCGCCGTGGACCGCCCGCCGACGCCGTGTAATTGGCGATATTGGACCGGACGATGCCGATGGTGTCCCGCCGGCGCCGCCATCGCGGGACCACGCGTCTTCGGCGCGAGGCGCCATCAGACAGTCACCTCCCTCCGCCTCCACCTCCGCCTCCGCCTCCGCCTCCGCCTCCGCCTCCGCCACCCCCACTGTTGCTGCTGGGGTCGTCATGTCGCCCGGCTGGAGAGCCCCTCAGCGGCTCTTCAGAGGCCAAGAGCCGGCCAGACAGGTGGACAGGAGGGAAAACATGCCTCCTCCTCCGACCACCGACCACCGACCACCGACCACCGGCCACCGGCCACCGACCACCGCCAGCCAACCGCGGGCGGGCGGCGGCGGCCAGCGGCGGCGCGTGATGCGCGAGATATTGGAGAAGATTGGCCTCTTACCGGCTGTCAACGGCGCGCGGCGCTCAGGTGCCATTCAGGACTTGTTAATGCTAATGTGATGGAGCCCGCCGACGCATCAGCCATGAGAGCTAATCATAGACTAGACACGGAACACTGTAAGGGACAGGCGGTACTGACGAACACTTGGAATCAATTAGTGGTCTCTGCCGCGAGTCAAAACCTATTAATCGTATTACCTATAATCATTTTCACTTTGAGGGTACCTTTTAATTGTGTGTGTGTCTTGTGCGTAGCGAAAGTATCTACTAAAATAGCACAAGACTGAACTGAAGCAGCGTTGAAATAACGCTTCCTTATGTTGGCATTATATCTTCCGTATTGGGTCCCAGCAGGGGAGGATCAAAACTCAGGGTTTTTATCACCATACTACTGACTGATACGATCTTTCATTACGTATTAAAGCTGCCATCAGCTTCAAAAGCATGTCTGGCATATATCGGCAAGTGATACCAGCATACTTGCGCTATGTATGCGCGCACACTTGATATTAAACGGGCCATATTTTTTAACGAGTCAAAGCTTTATAAATTTAATTTATTGAGCTATGAACGTTATTTCTTTACGAGCTTTATGTGAAACTGCATCGCCCATTTGCCGGGAATGTCAACGGCTACTTTTGACACACCGTTTCTATGAAATAGTTACGATATGGGCTTTAACGGTAATATATCTCGCAATTATCGTGTCAAATGTTGTTTTAATTGATCGAACACGAATCAATCTGATAAACACTAGTAAAAGACGGCACGATCAATTGAACAGGACACAGTTCGGCATTGCCTTGAAATGTCAGCTGTCGCCGGAACATGAAAAATTCGGCTCACGAGCACAGCCATTGCCGCCGCATGCCAGTGTCGCCGCCACGGCAGCTTTCCGCCTGCGGTGACCAGCCAGGAAGCCGTGATCGGCGATCGGGTTTATCGAACCCGCAACGCCAAAACTCCCACCCCGTAACCGTTCCGGACATACCGGGAAACTGCCGCACGGAAAAGTGACAATGTTTTGGCGCAGGACTTCTCGGAATGCAACGACTCCAAGTAACTCCAAGTCCGGCCCGCGCGGCCTAGTTGCCCACGAACGAATCTGCCCGATGAGTCACTGACGACCCACTGCAGCCATCATCGGCCAGAAATGCCGCCGACTCCTGCACCACCACCGCCGCCTCCACGCTTCGGAGCCCTCCGCTATCAGTCATCGGCGGGCGGTGGACAAAACTCCACACCGCAACACGAGCCCGTCCGGCAGCAGAGGGAAAAGACAGCCGCCATGAGACGGGCTGGAGCGGTGACGGACGGAGACGGACGTGAGTGACGTGCCGCGGCTGACGTGCGGAACGTCCGAGGATGACGTCAGAGGGCCACTCCCGTGCCCGTCTCCACACCGGAGGTCACCGAAGGGCTGAGGCAGTGAGCGGCAGAGTGCCGTGACAGAGTATTGCTGCATATTTGTCTGGAATTATAATCTACAGCCAAAGTCTGATCTTCTGGTCACTTTAGGCTTAGTTACGTGTATCATTTTGTAACCAAGAGAACACGTTTAAGCAGACCTCGTGCGCGGTTGCTGCCGCGCCTTTGTGTCTCATTCTTCATTTTGATTCAGCACCAAACCAAACACAGAACTTCACAACGTAAAGCGTCAGATTAACATTGCTGAGTTTGACACCGACCCGTTACACGCCATGATTCAAACCTTCCAGCCCCTCTAGTCGCTGCTGTAAACCTTCAGATCTCCCAGAACAGAAACACTGCGGCGTCTGAGACCGCCCATGGCTGCGGTCGTGTGACGGCTCCTCTGTCAGGTTAGCGGTTCTGGCGACACCCGGCAGTCACCTGGCAGTCACTTGGCAGTCGGCGGCAGTCGGGTGACAGTCGGCGGCGGTCAGTTCCGGTCGGGGAGCGTCAGACGGTTCCCAGGCGCGGCCGGAGCGGAACGGAAACTGTCGGAGACACACGGCTGTCTGCAACGCCGCGGAGACGCGGCAGGCAGACAGGCGAGACGAAAGAGACAGAAGAGACATGGGAGACAGAAGAGATGGAACAGACATCGGCACAGTGGAGCTAGTGTAGACTTCCACAAACAAGCAGCGGACTGACGAGAAAGCTCAGATGGCGGAGGCCGTAGGGGCAGCGCAGACACGCCCTAGCAAGCTAGAACGCCACATGGTCGCGCCTGGCCGCCCCGGCCGCCCTATAGTCACCCAAACCACCGCCCCCAGCCACCCCAGTCACCCAAACCACCGCCCCCAGCCGTGCCAAGACACCGGCAGCAGCAAAAACCGTGGACGTGTTGTGGGTGCTAGGAGGCCGGCGGCAGACGACATATGGTGGAATTATTGGCAGTACCGCCGCCGCTGTCGGGGCCAGGACGGGGAGATGACGGAGCGCCGGGCCAGCCCCGTCCGACATGACAGACCAGAACGAGCGAGGCCGGTCGGCCCAGTTGGCCGGCGTCGCAAACTGGGTCTATGTAGAGAGTTAGAGTGACCAGTGTAGTGCTCACTTTTAGGATAGGGATCTCGAGTCGATTTTGAAATGTTAGCATGGTTCAGCAAAACCTAACGGTCAAGTATATCACAGCCAGGTTAAGTCGTATTTTAAGGTCGTATACCATCGACCGAGGTCTGGTATCGTCGATAGAAGCAACGTGACCGCTAGGCGGCCGAGCCAACGAATTCAATACTGCCAGAGTCGGAGCGTGCCGGATTAAAGGTCACCACTGCACCGGTATCGACGTATCGACTGCCGGCTCGATGGCGACGCTGGAATTGGATGGCCGTGTGCAGCGCGCCTGCTATGGATCTATCCGACGAACAAACAGGGCTCGAGCCGGGTCGGGACGGGTCGGGACGGGTCGTCTGACCGGGCCGAATGTCGCCGGGCTGATGAAGCGGTGTGACCCGGGGCGCGCGTGTCGCACACGAAGGTCACGGGGAGCGAGCCGCGGGAAGGCTCAAGGACCGGCCCCCATCAGCAGCGTCCCACGCAGAGACAGCCGGCGGCGGGGCGGCGGCCGCCACCCATCCTAAATCAACAGCGTGAGCGGGCCACGCGCCACGGACGGGGGAGGGCGCGCGGCGGACGGCCCACTCACCGCTACCGGAACGTGGGCAGCAGCAGTAGCAGCAGCCGCTGGGGCGGAGACAGGGTCGCTGTCTCACGACACTTACCTGTAAACAAAGAGACAGACATGGTGAGACAACAGACCGAAGGTGAGACAACAGGCAGAGTCAGGGGGCACTCGGATACGTATCATGGGCAAACGCCAATGACGATGGCAATCCGATATTGAAGACTCAAACACGAAACACGTGACGGCTCATAGGCTGTTCTGATATGCTTCAAAGTTAGCAACTTTTAAGAGAATGAGGACATAATGACCCGAGAAGTTGATGATATGCAAAAAATATCCACCGTAGACGCAAGAACAAAGATGATAAATGAGTAACATTTGTCAAAACCCAAAGGCATTAGTCAACATTACGTAAGATTACTCAACAGTGAGGCACGTCCATGTATCATCTGCCGCCGGCATCATCAGCTGACTCATTCTCCCGTCATACCTCGTCACAGATCAGACACGCAGGAGGAACAAAGGCAGCCTGTGTACCGGCCAGTTTCCACCATCTGAAGGTCAGGGCAGGAGGCTCGCTCTGAGCGGCAGCTGGATCTGCTCCGGACAGTCGCCACCGCGTCTGTACAGCCCGGGGGACGGAGAGGTGCTGGGGGAAGGATCGCCCACCACACCCGGATATACCTACCCGGCAGCAGCTGCCGCTATACTGACGCAGCCACCGAGGCAGGGTGGGGTGGAATCTCCTGCTGGGGTACTGGGCAGAAAGGTAGCCCAGTGTTTCCCGTCATTAGAGAGAGAATCCAATTACACGTCAACAATCCACTCTGATTGATAGTGACACATTGGAAGCTCCCAAGAAGAGTTGTCAGTGACTTGCAAAAATGTCTCGCCATGTGAATTCCGTCACGTTTTATTAGAGAGCGATTTAACACTGATTTTATCCGGCGCCGCGTGTGAAGGTGCCTGAGAAAACTCACGACCAGCGGATGTGCAGTGTGTTCGTCACTTCCACAGTATCCCATCGCGACATTTTTCGTGTTCTGAACTCTCACAATTTTCCACCTGTAGCCTTCCGGAGTAGCAGCTCCCACGAACTCGCCAGCGCCGCCGCAGTTCACATTGTGCCGACGTACACATCGATTTGTGATTACCGGCGGGCATAATTTATTGCCCCCGGCAATTATAGATTTCACTATCTGCTTCAGAGGTGACCTTCGCATGTCAGGGGCAAATGGCCAATCGAATGTCGGCAAATGGCCAATGGTAAATAGCAGAATGTCCATTAGGGTCTGGACTGGGCCAGTTTTACAGCCGCCGCTGCCGGCATGGACTGTCTGCCCGCGGATGAGATGGCACCTCCTGATAACCTCCGGAAGGACGATTTAGATGAAACGAAGCGATGCCTTGTTCGGTGCCGGTGTGTGCTCTCGGTCGGTTTATGGCGCTGTGGGCCGGTGCGGGGCGTTTCATGTAGATAGAGGATGGTTCATGAACGCACCTGTCCCGCTGTGTCGGATGGGCGATCCAGCAGCGCCAAGGTCCCAGATGTGCGGCCGAGATGAGATGATAATGGGGCTGGGTTAGGTCATCACTGGATAGTGCACATGGGCGGGCCCATACCGGATCTTTGTTGGGTAGATGGATAAGACCAAGTCAAACATAGTCATGATTGTAAGCAGGGTGTGGACAAGGGCTGTACCCGACTCGGCGTCGATGAGTCAATTCTGAATTTCCGAGCCAAAAGTTAAGTCAGCCACATTCAACCGAGTCGAGCACAATCCCAGCCATAGGCAATGGGGTTGGATCAGACCGGACGGAATTCTGTCAGATCTGGTAACGGGTTACAGATCAGGCACGACTGATTAGAAAACCATGGCTTCAACCAGAACTCCAGCACAACCGGAGCCCGGAATCCTGTTCAGATAATCGCCGAGTTCCGCGGAACACGGGCGGAAATACGCCGCGCTGACACTCGTGTTTCCGGTCTAAATAGCGGGCCGAACACAGCGCACACGGGTGGCCGATCAGTGCTGACTCAGGCGGCAGCCGGGTGAGCGGGTCGACACGCGACGACTGTCATTGTGCCGCACCAGTCACCGGCGGGCAGAGCGGGCAGAGCGGGGCAGAGCGGGCGGAGCGGGCAGTCGGGGCAGAGCGGGGCAGAGCGGGGCAGAGCGGGCGGGGCAGCCGAGGCAGAGCGGGCAGTCAGGGCAGCCGGAGCATCCGGGGCAGCCAGGGCAGAGCGGGCGGGGTAGTCGGGGCAGTCCCATACAGGGGAAACTGGACCCGGAAGGGCGGTGGCGCTGGATGGCCACCACAGCGGCCGTCTGTGCTGGAACAGCACGCAATGGGAATGACACAGCCATCGCTGGAACTATTGACATCGCCACCACCACCGCTGGAGCTACCATCACAACCACAGTCAGCATCAGCGTCAGCTTCATAATCAACATCAGTATCAGCGTCCCTGACACCGCCACCGGCGGGGCATGGCTGTTGACTCATCTCCGACTCTCGGCGAGACAGCGGCCTCCTGGGCAGACCCGAGACGGTGTCGCCCATTTTACTGCCGGGCAGCAGCTCTCTCAGCAGCCGTAACTAACACGAGAATGAGCTCTCACTGAGCGTCGGAGAGCACCCGTCAAAACAACACGAGCCTCTCGACATACACGCATGGTTTACTGAGGCACTGTGTCGGAGGAGAGGGTCGTAACTACCGGCTTCCGAGACGGCATTGTCTCCGCCGACCGGTCAACGGCTTACTCGATCCGTAATTGTTCTGTCGAAAGAACCGGCGGGCACGCACCGCCGGTCGCAGACATTACCGGAGAAAGCAGCGGCTGTCACTTCTTGTACCGTGCGATGACACTCCGGCAACGCGTCATCAACGTGTCATCGACATCGGTGCCGGTAGCAAGTGGGTTGGAGCGGTCACCGAGCGTGGTGAGCACAAACATGACGCGGCGGAGACCAGCCCAGCGCGCCGCGCAGAACGGGGATCGTCGCCACGGTGCGCCACGTTAGCCGCAGAGCCGGCTGATGACGCGCTCCGAAAGCCGGGAAATTGAGCCGATTGTATGTGGAATGACAGCGGCGTCGAGTGGCGCCGGACGGTGACCCGAATTCACCACCGCCGCCGCCGCCGCCGAGCCGCAGACGCGAGACGTGTGTCTGCTCCCCGCGGAGCTGAGACAAATCGAAACGGTTCCAAATTGCCGGTCGGCCGCGCGCGACACGCCACTACAAAGCGACCGTGTTTTAGAGAAAACGGAAAATTAACTCGGACAACGTCAGGCGGGTGGCGGGCCGGCGCCTGAGCGGGGTTCAAATGGATGGCTGTGTGAGAAGCGAGAAGTGTAGAGGGAGCGAAAGGTGTAAAGGACGGCGAGGCAGAGTCGAGGACCGACGAACTGTCCCGCCTATCGATGAATGGTGAGCGCCGGTGACGTATGCAAATTCCCAAGGCTTGAATACGAAGAAATATGTAGTTTCGTCACAGTGGGCCAATGTGATTGATTGGTGGGAGATCAGCATATGGGTGACGACTTCAGCGGATGTCTTTGTCAACGCCAACTGCCATTCGTCTTTCTGGTGCTCTCCGGCCCATTCAAAGCGACCGCGAGACGGTCCGACCCCTCGCGCTCGAGACAAGTTCAGGTGAAGACTTCAGAGAAAACGCCACCAACGTCGTCACACCCACGACGCCCAGCGGTCCTCGACGATGTGGTTACAAAAAACGCGGCTTTCGCCATCGTGGCGCATCGTTTTGGTAACCGCGAGACGGCACTCTCCCTGAACCACGCAATCAAACTCGGCTGATGCGACAAAAGACAGCCCGGCAACGCTAAGGGCCTCATCCCACCTGCGCAGTTACAATCAGACAGCGGATTGTTCGGTGTTCTCCCGCGACCACGCGACTCTAGTGCCCCGACTCTCCACTCCACTGACTCTCCAATGACTCCAGCGACTCGCCAGTAACTTCCGAGACTCGAGTGACCACGTCATCTCGAATGCTACCCTAGTCCAGCGCGCCTTCCGCGCGAGCTCCACCGACGCCGCGCACTTGAGCACGCGCCGAGCGCTGACGCAACTGCGCTGCTCGTCGCCGGTCTCCGCTCCGCGCACGCGTCCCGACTGAGTCCGTGTCGAGCAGCCGTTGTGAGCCGCAGTGGAGCCGGTATCACGCCACATCTCCCGGGACAAACACCGGCACGGCGTCTCCGGGCGTGCCGCGTAAGGTCATCCCTGCCGCGGCCGCCGAGAGAAAGTGGTCAGCAGTTGAGCGGAGTCGGGCCGGGACACGTAAAGGTTCCGTACGGGCTGAGCGGGCGGCGCACGCACAGTCGCGCCCGACGACGATCAATTCCGACCGCAGAGAAAGTAAATTAATAAGTGCCGTGCCTGATTGGTGATGTATCGACATTGGGAGCGGCTTGATGAGGGGTGTGATTAAATGGGGAGGGGATGGCTCCGAGGTCATCGGAAAGCCAATCGAAATCGAAGGTGTTTGTTGTTCAAACTGTAGCACGGTCGGAGGGAACTCTTATCTGTTATCACGACTGGATTTGGGTCAGGATGAGATCGGGATTTAGTTCGGGTCTGGGTCTGACGTTTGGGTATGCGTTTGGGTTTGGGTGTGGGTCAGAGTTTCCTCTCAGTCGGTGGTGAGGTTAAGGTTTACATCAAAATCAATGGGCTAGAAGAGTGGCTCACGTAACTGCTTACTATCTGAGCCCCGCTCCCGAAGACTGATGACCGCCCTTTTGGTAACCGCTCCGCTCCTCGACTACGGCTCGGGAGACACTGCGGGCCAGAAGACACAGCGGCCCAGGAGACACAGCAGGGGCCGTACGGTCCCGTTATCGTGCCGATCAGGGGCAACGCCGACCCACACCACTGCGGGCCAGGGTAGCCGCCGCTCCTGTTCCATGACGGCATCCCCGGTGGCGGCAGGTCATCAATGGACAAGAAGCCGTCGCCACCACCGCCGTCGGTCCAGCTGCCCGCCTCCTCACAGGCCCACCACCCTCCGGGCTCACCCACGCGTCCCGACTTCCCGGAGTCCATTAAGCCTGCGCCGGCCGCCGCATGGCAGCCATCCCGGCCCACCGTTGCGTCACAGATGTCGACGGGAGGCGGTCGGATGAGACGGGACGGCGGCGGCGGTGCGGTGACTGTGCGCTCGTCTCTGTCCTAGTTGCAGGCCGGGTCGGCCGCCTATCGGCCCCAATCACCGGACGGGGCCTCCCAAGGACCCGTTCGCGGCAGGGGCCGGTCGCCTCACCGCCGCCGGCCCGTCTGTCCGGTGATAGCCGGCTAGAGCTGTCTGGAGCGGTGCCCGGTGGCGCAAAAAGTACTAGCTGATGGATGTTGTTGCATTGATGCATTGCATGTCATTGCTGCAGTTCGTTTACAAAGCTCCATCTCGCAGTAACACCACACGCCAAGGCGCTCACAGACCTGTGATCACATACATATAAATACTTGTAGATATGAATATGTGCATTTAAATATGAATTTCGTCATTGCAGCGTAGCCTGGTGTTTATTAGAATATCTCGAGATAGATGTTGCAAGCATTTATCCGGGACATTCATTCTGGTGTCTACGTCTCTGTCGTACAGGAGGCCACGCGCCTGTGCCTCTATTCCACCCCAGCGCCCTCGGCTGCTGGACCATCCCGGGCGGGCCGCCCTCGACTGCTGGACCATCCAGGGCGGGCCGCCCTCGACTGCTGGACCATCCCGGGCGGGCGGGCACCAGCCGAGGTCGGGACGGCGGTGGGTCCGCCGGGATCGGACTCGGACACCGGGCAGCATGTCTCAGTGGTCGTTACCGCCGGCGGCTGTCGCTCCAGAGGCGTCCCTGCATGCCAATGATCTGGTCCTGGCCGGACAGCCCGGCCAGGTTCCGCCAGCGACGGACGGCCGCGGCCACAGGTGAAGGCATGCACACTGCACAGCGTCCGCCCAAGGAAGATAGCAAGGAGCTGGGCTGCTAGTGATACACAACGGCGACCGTGAAAATATAATGATAATGATAACAAACGACGACTTAAACTCTACCATAGGAAACGATGATCTGTTGTGGTGACATTTAGGACAAGTAAAAGTCGAATAATCATATGTAAGCGTTAATCCCGCTGAGCTCAGTAAGCGGCGACTAAATACGCCTTGACAATGGCTGAAGGCAAGGACGTGGCAACAGTAAACACCTGACAACTCCATCACTTACGAAAATTATTTCAAGGGGACAAACAAGGTCAAGTACGACCGGGACGGAGTACTGGAAGGTAGGCCCACTGCTAGTCTTGAGCGGATTGGGACGATGATGTTCAGATAAGAATGGGGGACATTTGATGGGAGATTGGTGCGGTACTGTCACTGGGCTTGATGTTGCCGTCAGGTTTCAGACCACAACTACCAAGGTCCATCTCCAACGCAGCACATGGCTGGATTAATGGTGGGCGTCGGCACTCGTGCGACACAAACCATTACCAGCCTTTGAGGCAGCCAACGAAATTGGCGCAACACCTTGTGTGTAAGCCGCCTGTAATAGGCCTGGGACTACTCCCGTGTGAACTCGATGGCGACTTTCACCGGGCAGTCATGTGGCGTCGTGCCGGCGTCCCGTCTCGTCCGCGCCTAATTCGTAAGTGCCGCACCATAATCGATTTACAGAGCTGGCGCGAGGCTCGCCTGTCGGTCGATCGGCCAGATCCCCATGTCTGTGACGTGTTTACCTGTCGATGGCTGGTCTGAGCGGGGCACCGGGGCTGGTACAGAGTGTAGGGAGAGAGAGGGGTGTCTCTGCCCTGCTCCCCTGCTCTGCACCGTCCTGCCTGCCCTCCCCCTCTGCCTGGCCTCCTCGGCCAGCACTCAGAGGCGTCAGGAGGCAGGCGTGAGCGAAGCAAAGGCGCCAGCCCGCGGCAATCCGTGTTTATGAAAGTCTGAACGGAGAGACGGCGAATCTCAGTGGGGCAGGGTACCGCGGCATTTCCTCCTCCCGCCGAGCGGGATGGTCGCCCTCGCGTGCCCGGCTCCCGGCTCTTGGCTGGCAGCCGCGCGGGGTGGACGGCCGCCCCGCGCAGCCTGCATTATCTGCCTGCAAATCGGGGATGGTATCTCCGGATGAAATACGATCGGACCTGGCCAGACAGTTACTGTCAGCGTGTTGATACTCCACGTTCCGGCCGGTTGCGACAACGCCGGCTTCTGTTGTGAAACAGTCCCGGTACAGGTCGGAGAGGCGCGGGACTCGGCAATGTCAACACAGGACCACCTCGGGACCCGGGGGGACGGGCTCACGCGGGTCGAACGGGGCCCGTCCGGCGGCGGGGCGCGCGGCTCATCTCGCAGTCATCTGAACACTGCGCCGAGCTGAACCCTTCCGGAGCTCATGTCTGATTCATGAGAGGAACGATAGCATCTCAGCAGTGGAGCGGCCGGTGTCGTCCACTTCGCCCGACTTTCCATGGCTGGCCGGACGGACGGTGGACGGGGCCTCTGCAGCGAATCCGGAACAGCACAAAATAGGTTGGGAGCCATGACCCATAAAGCACGACAAAACACAAGTGACTAATCGCATTTCGCTGTCACTGCTCTATATTTGACGTTGCCCGTCGACTTGTATTCCTTTGTCTGAACTCGTTTTTATCAGAAACGAGCGATGACTACACTCGGTCATTCTGTGTCCAGTCCCGCTCCCTTGTTTTAACTTCAGTTGACCGTTGCTCGTCTTTGTTTATAACCACCCTAAATGCGCGACTGCCGACACATTCTCCGTCGTTTGATCTCCACTGGTCTCGGGTCCGTTCTCTAAGTTGACCGCTGTTCGGTCCGCTCTCCGCTCCCGGCGGCGCCGTCCGTCACGTCAACAACGCAGGGAAACCGCCGCCAGACCGGCTCGTGCCGAAAAACTGCACCGTTCGCTGTTTTTGCGGGCGTAGCAGTCATACCGTCGGACGGTAGACGCGCGCGGACCGGTACAAAGTGTGAGGTTTAGCAGGTCGGCGGCGTGGGGTGTGGGTTTCAGCGAGTCAGCAGGACGGGGATGGAGGGGGGTTTAACGGGTTAGTGTGCCAGGAAGCGATGTGGGATTTATAGGAGTTGATGACTTTGTTATTGAAATGAACGTTGGTGCTGATGAGTGTCGGTGTTCGGTATATCACCTCCAGGCTTCATAAGTGACCATAAGTGCACGATCGACAACACGACTAATACGCTCTACGACCAATCTACCATACCTTCACAATTCACAATGCAACGACTTGGCTCTCCAACGACGATTCGTCCGATTCGTCGCGAATCCGACTAGTTAGTCGTGTCACCGAACACGGGCAAGTCTCCGTGCCGGTTACCAAAACTCAGACGGAACAACTGACAGCGGATAGAGCTGTCCTCGGGTCGGCATCGGGCCACCTCGCCCTTCCCGAGGCACCGACCGTCGGCGCGTGCGGTGCCCATTACAAGTAGGGCCGACATCGGCGGCACCTCCCCGGTCCGGTCCGGGCCGGGCCGGGCCGGGCCGGGCCGGGCTGGGCGGCGGGTTGCGTCAAAGCGTGTCGTGTCTAATCCGTTACACGGCCGACGGTGTCGGATGTAGTGAATCAACCGACACCGGCATCTTATCGTCGGCATCGCATACCGCCGCCGGCCAGTCCAGCTTAGCTAAGGCCACACTGCACGGTCAGCTGCGGGTGGACAGACAGACAGACAGACAGACAGACAGACACACAGACACACAGACACACAGACACACAGACACACAGACACACAGAC
>JARFNZ010177006.1:0-16265 GCA_031763405.1 Balanus nubilus
AGGGACGCAGATCAGAAGGCCGACAGCTCTGCCCTGCTCTACCATCCCTACTCCGCGCTGGGATACTCCGGCCTGGGCTATTCTGGCCTGGGTTACTCTAACCTGGGATACTCCTCTATCATTTACCGCAAGAAGAGGGACGCAGATCAGAAGGCCGACAGCTCTGCCCTGCTCTACCATCCCTACTCCGCGCTGGGATACTCCGGCCTGGGTTATTCTAATATGGGCTACCCATTCTACATCCGCAAGTAGAGGGAAGTGATTGGCCAGTAAACAAGGACTCCCGGAGCATGACAAATACGTCACTGGATAGCGAAGCATGGAGCAACGATACTTAGCAGCATCAGTTGAAGTATGGTAGTAAACTGGTCCGGGAGCATGCGCTCGATGTTCAAACCACAGGACCTGTGCCAATGTCCGATATCATGTTGTTTAAGGAAGACTAATAAAAATATGTACAGCAGTCATGGATACTCAGCAGTTTGTCGGACGATGAGAGAAACTGGAGGGCGGGGGCGGGAGCGGAAGAGAACACTTCATATTAACGAAACTGCGTTAACATTATAGCTGAATGACATTACTTCTCTCGTTGATGAGACAACTAGCAAAGCAATTAATATGAAGGATTAAGCAATTTGGATATGAGCAATTTACTGATATAATTTAGTTGCTCATTGCATTTATTTTTGTTAATGACAAATACGTAGCTATTTCATGCTCAAAACCTGTCAAACTGATCATCTCATGCTTCAAATTTTTCAACTTTTACCTCAAGACAAAGTAATGACCATGCCAAGAGGGAGGAGGGGGTGAGAGTAAAAGTTTCATCGAAGACAAGCTGGGGCGGCGACTAGCCGCGTCCGCCGTTTGATGTCCGTTTCGCGGGTCTTGTCGCCTGCACGCCTGTGCAACTTGGCTGGATTCGCGGGTAACAAGCTGCGTTCGTGCTCGGGTCGCGAGGCTATAATTGTTTTAAGCGCTGTTAGAAAGAAAACAAATGGGAAAAAATGAATGACACTGTAGATATTTTGTCTAGCTCGCAGTTGGAGAACCGATATAGGCCGGAATCGGAGTGGAGTCGGAGGCGATTTTTGCAGCCTGGAGTAAGAGTCGGAGTTGGAGTCGATTAAATTTTGCCGTCTCCGTAGTCATGCTTCCTGCTTCCTGCTTCTGATTCCCGGATCACGGCTAGATCCTCAGATTCAGCTGGTTATCGGTCTTCCGCCACACAGCCTCCTTTAAACATGTGCCGTTTGATTAGCCCCATGGAATTTCGATGAGGCGCCTAACCAGGAAATTAAAGAAATTCAGGTAAAATGTTATTTTTCTTCAAAATCGTATCACATTTTCACGATCTAAAACATAGTTTTTTTTGTTCCTTCCTAGCTGTTATAGTTCCAAACATAACAGGGCTCGGAACTGCTATTTAGAGGTTTCCATATTTAATAAGTATTGTTGACACTGATTCCGAATATTGCTCTCAAAAATCCATATTCATAGTTGTTTCCTCAATATTTGCATTTACTTCCATGCCCCGGGGAGATGTCGGCCGCCGGCCTTTATGTGATGTCATAACATAGTGGCCCGAAACAAGCGCCGTTCGCCCGTGTGATTTACGGTTTATTTTCGTGATATTGTACGTCTAAGGTCAAGTTTGTATGTGGAAATTTTCAAAGTAAATATCACCTAGATGTTGTTGATGTCTTATGACGACAGAAAAGTAAAAAGCTTAATAGATAAGGCATGAAAAACGAGTGCACTCCAAGTAAAGCTGCCACTTTTCTACCTTCCTGCCCGCAAGGCGCCGGGCAGCATTTACCTGCCGGATATTTATCGAGTAGCACAAACAATATTTTGGTTAAAGCGAGTTTTTCGTGTGGAGGATTTTTCATTAAAAATGAAACTAAAACGTTGAAGTTTTTAACAAAAAATGTAGGTAATAGCCTAGGTTAAATACCAATTGTGTTGATGATTTGCCTGTGAATGTATTGTTTGTTGAGACTATTTGTGACCTAATCCATGTTGATGCCAAATTTTGTTTATGGGGTTTCGTGGTCCGTGGGTGTCTAACAGCTTGTATGGACATGCAGGGCAGGGCAGGTTATCACAGGTCAAAAAGTGGCAACTCTAATATACAAGTGATCAAACATCAAACATGAAATGATGGCAAGTTCTGTGAAAAAGCCTTTTGAAACTTATCCTCCACGATATGTTAGCTTCGTCTGCTACTATTGAAGACAAAGTTGTCAGTTCACCGCCCTAAAATCACACGATAAGCACTAAAGGCCCAGCACATATAATCAGCGCCAATAGTCTGCAACTAAGTTTTGACATCATACGAGGTAGGACCAATCAAACTTCAGATAATTCAAACACGTTTTGGGCTCTAGAGAGAAAATTAAAGTATTCTATGAATGAAAATTGACCAAGATGTGTAAACAAGCATTGTCTTTCCAATGACGCATAATTTTAACCATGAAAAAAATGAAGACTGAGCCCTATTGTTTTTTTATGAACCAATAGTGGTACTAACATAAAAACATTTGATGACCTCTGGTGACCTCAATCATAGACCTGAGGGAAAACAATTATCAAGAAGTTTCAAATTGATTTTTAACAATATTTTTAAGTAATAGTTTCTTTCTACATCCCATGGGAGCCAAGATTCAGGAGGGGGGGTGTTGACCCCCCCCCCTCCCAACCACTGCAATTAGCATCAAAATGTTTATGTTATTACACCATCTTAACTAATGTACTCTTTAAAACTTTGAGAATATAGCACTTGCTATCTGAACACCTGAGTAAAAGTTAACTTTTAAGTATGCCCCTTGCTTAAGTCTAACTTATTCTTGCATTGTTTATTCTTTGGCAGTATGTCTGGGTTCAACCTCAAATATTTGTCCTGCCCCAGAGTGACAAGAGTTGCCCTTCACTGACCCTGCCTGACAAGATCTTGTCTAAATATGCCATATTCTGCAGACTGGGCAATTAGGAGACAAGTTTTAAGGCATTTCTATATAGGACATAGGTAGTACCTACATGTACTACACTAGCTGATAGGGGAAGTGAGGTAGCAATGCCATATGGGGAGCACCATCATAGCCTTTATCTTCCAAATGACGACCTATATCCACTGTCTGTTATTATTTTCTTGTCCCTAGCATGAAGTAGGGTCATTTTGGCCGTGGGTGCATTCCATTTTATATTTAGGGGGCTTATGCAAATCATCACAGTTTATTGAAAATCACCAACTCTGTAATCATAATTGCGGGTTTTGGCAGCAGTATTGGAGTACATTTTATGACTTGACTTGCAAAGCCTTTCAGCACCAGCAGTAACTGCAATTTAATACTGCCTTGGTTTAATCATTTACTGTTGATGTGGAAACCCCTGCCACAGGAGATGATGTTACCTCACCCTTATTTTACAGTGGCAGCAACAATGACTAAAATTGATTTTTTTGTTGGACATGTATTTGAGATTGCTATTATGAGCATGACTTCTATGTTAATGTGTTGCTATTGGTAGCCTCCTATACCAAATCAAAAGATCTGTGTTAGAAAAGGATCTTACAGAAGGTAAGATCTAACACAATAGCAATTGAGTTGACCTAAGAATTAAGATACTAAATTTAGGTACATTTACTAATTTATTGGTAAAATAAATTTGGGTCGGACATCCCATTACTACCTATCAATTTGTGTTCAGTTACAGTTGATGAAACATGCCTACTAAGTGTTTTCCATCAATAATTTGATGTTTCTAGTGAAGAAAAACATGATTGCAAACATATAACAAAAAAACAATGACAAAATCGCCCGAAACAAACGATACAACCCCGCCGATCCCGTACCTACTGCGTGTCACGGTAAATACGAACACTCTGCGTGTAAAGAACATCGTATTTGTCTCGAGCGTGCAAGCAGTGTATTATTAATTTTTGGTGATTTCTGCTCTGGATGAAATGTATGTGAAATGACGTCACTGGAGTTTATCACATTAAATGAACCCGAACAAAAAATTATGCAATTTCCATAAAAATGAAGCCTTTCAAATAACGTTTTAAGCCATATGAATTGTGGGATTAGCTGGGTGATAGATTCGAACGCTTGCTCCGCTCGCTGTGTGACATTGGTTCGACTTATCTTTTTTTAAAACTTTACGAGAACGCTGCGCTATGCTCGGGCCCTTTCATGTGAGCGTGGTAGATGGAGATTCGGTTACCTTCTGCAGATTGGTTCGCCTAACCCCAGTTTCCCATATATCCCCGTAGCATGATGGGTATGACAATAGTCAACATACACTCCAGTGACGTCACTAGAATGTTAGGAAACAAGCTGAATAGTTGCACGCATTAACGTGAACTGGACAACTCAATGGCAATGGCGGCCGGGCGCGGTAATGCGACGGGTGCGGTGTGAACGTCAAATACTGAAATAACTAGATAAATATCGCCAATCACGGTGGTTTTAAGCTGAAATTGGATAGTTCAGGTCCAAAATATGTCGATCCCTATAGTAATTTGTTTGTGCGAATAGGTTGTAAAGGGATGTATCGCCATGACTTTTTTATGATAGAGAAAGAGACGTACAAGCGATATCAATGTCTAATCAATATGCATCGACTCATCAAATAAATATACGGTTAACGATTTTCTGATGTTCGCCATAGGTGGCTCGCACAGACGTCTTACGCAGACAATATTGCCAGCTTTGGAATCAGCGCATTTTGCTTCGTGGATAGGCATGTATTTTGCTTCAAAATGTTGCAATTTATTTTGTTTTTTAGTTGTTTCATGACGGTTGTAGTGGATTAACGCGATGCGTTTACTTTAGCTGCGCTTTTCTTGTGCCAGTTCCGGCGTTTCGTTTTCATTTGCGGTTTACGTGCCGCGTGATTTTCTTCGGTCACCGGTCATAATTTTGATTCGGGTTCAGGTTAGTCCGGTTGGACTAATATTTACCAGGTACCAATATTTTAGTCTCAAACAAAAGAGGATAATTTGGGGACTGGGGTGATGTAGTTTTAGCACACCTTTATTTAACTTACAACTGAGCTAGTAAACCGATAAAAACTACATTTATTAATATCACGGTCCTTGATGCTGTGACTTCAGGACAATAGCTTCATTTCGCGGCAGAAAATGACGCTGATGCGACATTTTGTTGCGCGTTGTTATTGCCATTTTTATGACCTTAATTGGAGCGTCCGCGAATTCTATTCCGAATTTCTGTTTATCTTTATTAGATCACCAAACAGGCAGTGCCCAATGACAGATGAAGTCATAGGAGTGCCCGCGCAACGCCACCCGCCTCGTGCCGGGGGGAGGGGAGGGGGGGGGGGCGCGATTCGACGCCCCCCTTCAACTCTACTTCTAAGAAACGTAGAGCAAAACAGAAAACGGTGTTCGAAACCTCGTAAAAAATGATTGCGAAACTACATTGATCATTTTTTCCCTAAGGCTAATATTGAGATCAGCAGCGGTCATCGAAGGTCATATTTTCCAAAATATGGATTTTTTTTTTATTTCCGCCATTATCTTGGGAGCAAGGAAGAAAAAAACAGTAGAAAGCTCTTAAAACGTTCTTTCATCGAAGTGTCATCAGATTTGGCCTCAGGTCAATAGGCTCCAGAGGGCATTCAATTTCAAAATGGCTGCTTGCTGGGAAATTTGACATTCGCAAATAACTTTTGAAGTATTTATGGTAGGAGATTCGATTCATTTTGACACCACAGTGTTTCTCTTGTCAAGGCGCACCGCAAAAATATGCATGATGACCTTAAAGGTCAATTTTAAAAGTTGGCCTCAGGCTTAGGTCACCTGGTGACCTAAGAAGGTCACGTTGGGTTATGTTGCATATGAGTCAATGCGACTTGACGAGACAAACACATTTGTGCCATTTTCCCGCTTCTATCTCATATCTATCAACATTTAGCAGCCATTAAGTGTTGGTGACCTCGGTTGACCTCAGATGACCTTTAAATGGTTCACGTATTGGAAATTGCACATGGGTTATCAAGAATGGCCTAAGGAGATATGATGTTGAAAGAATGGAACTGATCTGATAGTTTTTTTTCTGAAAAGGAGGAATTTTAATTTTTCCCCATTGACTTATAATGGAAAGGCCACGAAATTGACCTGACCTTAGGCCGCCGATATGCAAAATCCGAGGTTGCAAATTTAGGCAATGGTACGTTTATGTTATCCTGAGTGTTTAAAATTTGTCATTAAAAAAACTGTGGTTGTGGCACGACTTCAAACTAGTTTTGAGGTTGGGTCACGTGACTTGGCCTGGTGGCCTGACCTTAGATGACCTGGCTTCAAAACTTCCACACGATGTGTGTAATTGATGCCTAAACAAGTGTGCAAAAAACAGCTGTGCGCAGCATCGCCGTTTCGCTATTGTCGAAAAACCTTATGGGGGGGGGGGGCGTCTAAAGGCCCCCCTCCCCGACACGGCGCTGGTTAGTGCATTCACAGTTCAAGACACACAAGAAATATGCACTACCATTTGATAATCATACAATGGGATAAGTGAAGTTGAAAAGCGACAATATGACGTTTCAGTCGGCCAAAGGTATTGTGAAAGACGTTACACTGTGGCGAAATCTGCACAAGTTGGTTGAGCAGACGTGGTTCGCGCACAAACAAACAGTTCACCACAGTATTTACACGGCTCCGCGAGCTCACGGAGCTCCTGGAGCTCACGGAGTGTACACTAAAAAATGTGACGGGTGCACCCCTTGTCGCTCTAACAAGTACATGTATGGAAAAACAGTCTAAGAGATGAGCGAATAATATAAAACCCTTAAAAATAAATAAAAAACATGGTATCGCCTGCATTACTCAATTGAAAAGTCAATTAAGCTACAGGTAGTGTGTTTACTGATATTGGCGACATGGAGTTATGGGCATGGAATTGTAGGGCAGGTTTTTCTTAATCAAGTCGTACATGCATTCCTCCAGTAAATCCCTAGTTGCTGAGAAATTCTGTTTACCCCAGCATAGGTATGGAATGCAAAAGTTAGCGGTGTTACCCCAGCCGGCTTCCATCACTATAATTCGATGCAAACTTGCCAACGTACCGATAACGTCAACCAATCACATTTCGATTAAACAGCTCGTGAGCGCTGATAGCAGCATTCAAGCAGAGCCCCGGTTCTGCTTCGACTGTTTCTGCTACGACTGCCGTTCGTAATCACTATCATAAAATGTCTTACGTGCGCCATATTACATTACTTCTTATTTTGTCTGTTTACCTTCATCATAGAAAATGTCGCTTCAATACCGAAATATGCTGAAACAATACAAGCGAAAATTCAATTATTTGAGGCTTATATAGGACTTTTGTTCATTCAAACGTGGAAACAATAGCCACTGAATGTAGGAAAAATGTTTTGGGCGATAAAAAACAGTAGACAGTCCCTTTAAGCGGAAACCATAAAAAACAAATATGTATAATTAAGTCTGTCACAGATAAAACTTCCCTTCTACTGCATCGTGTGTTAATAGTTTTGACTCTCACGCCATCACATCGCCGTACCTGCTAATGTAAACGCGTGAGGATGGCTCTTTTATCTTGATGCGTTCATACAACGGAATTTAATGACGCGGTCCAGTAACGAACACACTCGCAGCATGTAGAGCCATTAATGTGGATCTAAATTTATGCAGCTTGAAGTCCTGCGTAACGTACCGAGTTTAGCTATTCTTGGACAGCGTAAGTATGTGAATAATACAATAGGGGAGTTCCAAGAAAGCAAAAGGCATACCTTCGAGGACAAATAATATGTCTATAATGAAGAGGGAAGATGGTGCGAGCTTAGGAACCCACCACTGGTCTAACGATTAATTGGAACAGGTCTCTTTGTCAATGTACTTTATATTTTTAGTATTATGTATCAACTGATTATTTCACATGAGCGAACGGCCACAAATTAAATAAAATTGGATCACACATTTTGAATTTTGATGTATCTACTTTCGAGACGTATTCCATCATTAGAAACGTATACGTATGTCGCCGGAAAGGATCCACTGTAGGTACTCCTCTCTAAGGTGTGCTCCCATACACTAACAATGCCTATGTGACCACGGCCACAAAAGTTCTTTCAGCATCTGCTTTTACCCCGGCGCCATCCATCTATGCATGCCACATGGGGACAATGGTCCGGCGGACAGGCCGATCGATCCTCACCCGTGCCCTGAGGGCATGTCACGTTATATCGGGCTGTGGGAGGTCATTCCTTACTGCACCGGTTGGTGGGGACGCAGAGGGGTTCCGCAGAGAGCACAGTCACCTGGTGTGATTCATCTGCCGTGTTGGCATTGGCATATTGCTAAGAAAAGACACTAAACAAGTGTCTTCTCTGCAGTTTACGTTCTCTGCAGCGATGACGGTGTCATTTTTTTTTAGCGTAGATCGTTAAACAGTCCAGGTGACATGCAAGGGTGTATGCTATTTCCAGCAGTCACTTAATGCCACTAACAACGTTTTCGTAGTCAATGCGGTTGAATAATCACTTTAAATGGTATCACAGGCATGCATTTGAGCCACGTGTTGAATATTGAATGTCTAATATTATGTTAAATATTAGACATTCAGCTTGTACTGTATTTGAATTATTCAATGCCCATCTTCCAAGGAAGGTGTTGGGGAACAATGGCGCGGCGCCGGAACGCGCCGCCAAGCACCTCTAGGAAAGCCAACAGAGCTCCGACATGCATGTCGATGGCGTATCAAGCATTCTGACCTGCCCCCGCACCAATATGCCATAACAGATCTTCATAAACACTAACGGGGGGACCTGCATACTGAAGGATGAGGCAAACTCCGCATGGATTATGGTAGGAAGTGTTGACGAGCTTATCCCTAAACCATTCATGTTACAACAAACAGTCTTAATGAACCCGCGCCCCGTTGTGATATTTCCGACCATTGCCCGTCGTTAGGGGGCCGCCCCCCCCCCCCCCACACACACACACCTAAGATCTCTGAAACCGCTGGACCCATTTTCCTAAACTCAAACGGCATTCGATACCCATGTACACAATCTTGCATAACGTTATGCGAAATTTTATCTTTATGTCACTGATGTCATTACAAGTCAGGCCGAAGACCCAATTCTTAACCGTTTTCGGTGGGTGGGATTGCATGGTGAAATAACGATATTGAACGCATAAACAGTCAATAAATCGGCATGACCGACGCTTCTAAGAACCATTCTAAGCATTTGGTAGTAATGGGTCAGGTTAAGGTCATCCGAGGTAACGACGTAAAAAGGTTGAATTTTGGTCATTGGGGGCTATAATACATGTTTTTGGGTCAGTTTTGTCAAGAACACGAAAATTAAAAGTGTAAAACGAAAATCATCAGAAATATCACAAGAAGTGGACGTTTTTTTGGTGTTTTTTTTATTTAAGTGTGTGTGCCTTTGAAAGGTCATTGCTCAGTCATTTTTGAAGATATCGAATTGAAATTTGGTATACATATTCACCGAGTAGATTTATGTCACACATACCTACTTCGTCTTCTAATTGTCAAAATATGGAATAAAATAAAATTTTGAGTTTACATTTGTATTAGTTAGGAAATAAAATATAGCAGTTTGATCACCTGGTATATTTTAAGTCTTTTGATATAACACAATTGACTCCATCTTAAAAACTGAGCGCCTGACAACTTTTTCAACAAATTAGTATTCTTTATCAAAAACGGAAAACGTAACTTCATTCTGATGTCATTTCCGGTCGACCTATCATGTCTTTCCTTTTACCAGTATGCGCGGAATTGATGTCAAAAAGTTATGCAAAGTTTAGCGACACTGCTGTTGCTATTTTCGGAGATATCGGAAAAGAGGAGAGGGAGGGCCGTCCCCCAACGGAGCGCGGGTTAAACAATATTTGGCAAGGGTAGACGGTGGTGGCAGTAGTGCTGCTCTGACCTACCTGAGGCGCCTGTTGGCATCTCGGACCGGGCCATGCAAACACTAGTAGTAGTAATGATGCTGCTCTGACCTACCTGAGGCGCCTGTGGGCATCTCGGGCCGGGCCATGCAAACACTAGTAGTAGTAATGATGCCGCTCTGAACTACCTGAGGCGCCTGTGGGCATCTCGGGCCATGCAGACACTAGTAGTAGTAATGATGCCGCCGTGACCTACCTGAGGCGCCTGCGGGCATCTCGGACTGGGCCACACACTGGTGGTAGCGGTCAGTGATGACATCGATACGCCACTTGTCAGTTTTCGACACGTGACCACTCTTCACTGCCACTCTCAACGCCTCCCGCAGGCCGGGGTCTTCGATGTCCGACATCTGGAAAACACCAGAAATGATTGTCGTGAGGTGTGTATGCCTATGTGGTAGTTGGTAGTGCACGCATGTGAATATATTGGTCATCGTGCGGAACGAAGTCTTAAAAGCCAGGGCTGTGGAGTCGGGGTCAAAGTCGAAGTTGGAGTCGGTCGGAGTCGGCACTTTCGGTCGGATTCGGAGTCGGAGTCGCGATCGACTTTTCGTGCAACTGACGATTACTTTAGTTGATGGAGTACCTATTCGCCGTCCTGGATAATTGAACTTTACATCCTTTCAGTAAAAAAATGAGCGGAAAGATAGAACATATGCAGGGTCCTAGCTCATGAGTGATATAATAATAAAGGTTGCATGTTAGCTATGGTAAAGTTAAATCATCATCTGTAAAATTCCGATTACGCCTGACCAAAGATAGAAGTGTTTTTAACGAAATAATGTTTGTTTCATCGATGAGTTTGAAATCACATCATGATAATCCAGGGTTGGCAAAATGCCGGCATAAAATTAGTTTATGCCAGTCAGTGGCAAAAACTAGTTTATGCCAGTTTTTACCGGTATAAACTGACATAAACTGACATAAACTGACTAACACTGAATTTTATGAAAATGTTATCATTAATTTATTAGAAATAGATATAATATGAAAAACACCACGAACTATAATATAAATTATTATCCCCTGAATCAAAATATTACCTTTTTCATAACGTAACAGCTGTTGCTACAGTGAACGTACATTTGTTTAAATCGCACAACTGCAATATCCTTGATGACAAAGTTGGTAGGTAGGTACTCTTAACCCTATTCCTGTTCGGCTTTTTTACGCTAAATCTGTCCGGGGTGGCCAATTCGCCGGGGGGGGGGGCGATGCCCCCCCCCCCCCTGAGATCTCGGCTCCTATCAAAGCTACAACAACGTAATTTGGTGGGCAGGAATGACCCACAGGGTCTCTTTTGTGTAATTTGTATGACCTTGGGTCAATATCTTCAAGGTCAAATGAGGTCGAATGAGGTCAAATTTGCCGTATTAGGACATTGCTCCAGAAACTTCGCATTATCTAAAAAACTATGATAAATAGGAGGAATCCGTAAACGGCATTCGAAAGCCCTTGAAACGCTCTTTCGTGGATATGTCATCAGATTTGACCTCAGGTCAATAGTTAAGGCTCCAGAGGTCATGAAATAAAAACAAATGTTTTTCAGTAAAATTGTGTTCGTGAATAACTTTTTAATGCAATGATACATTTATTTTGACGTTGTGTTTCTCTCGTCGAAGCGGTTCGTAGCATATAAAGTTTTACCTGTTTAGGTCAATACCCAAATTTGACCTAAGATCAAGGTCAAGGTCAATTTGACCTAGGTAGGTCAAGTTGCATCTCAAAAGACGCGTCTTGATGGAACAAACCCTTTGGCACCAGTTGCAAGTCTCTACCTTTATTCTGTGAGGAGTTTTTTTTTAAAGTGTTCGTGACTTCGGATGACCATAAATTGCAATTGGGCAATCCAAAACGGCCTAATATGACATGATACTGAAATAATTGGACTGATCCGACGCGTATGAGGAAGGATTTGATTTTTTCACCATTTACTTATAATGGTAGGTCTCGCATTTCACTTAGCCTCAGGGCATGAAATATTAAGATATCGACTTGAATTTTGTGTGTGTACATGTACTGGTATAGTATCTCAGGGCTTGTCAGGGCCTTTCGATTTTTTTTAAAAATGGCAATTATATATACATGTAAAGAAGAAATGTAATTTGTCAAAATTTCGAAGTTAAAAAAACAAAATTTTGGAAATTAGAGATAGCCATCTCAAAGCCCTTGCAATTGTCTACTAGTGCCTCGTTTTCTTGCATTTAAAAAAAAAACTTATACAAGTGTTTAACCATGCAAACCTTTGGTATCAAAAACGCCAGAACATGACTCCCAAAAAGTGCTCCTGGAGCCGCTTATGATACAGCTTTTTTGAAAACAGCACACCTTCAGATGCGCAATAAAAAGTTAGGAAAATTCAGAAAGTTTGAATACCTTAGCTTCAATAATGATTGTGCAGCACACGAAAAACCTCCGGGGGGGATTCGCCCCCCCCCCCCGGACAGGAATAGGGTTAACCTTAGCCCTGGTGTGCGGTCAAAATGTCCCCCTTGGGTCACTCTAACCTATCAGCTCTAACCTATCAGCATTCCAAATTTCAAAGCAATATCTTTATTTTTGCCCCCAGATGACTCCTATAAGTATACATTTGGACGACGTAATTTTTTTAATGCGTTTTTTGACGTTTTTTGACGTCGTACGCAAAAACAAATTACAACATTGGAATACTAAGACAAAGTTCTATAAGAAACAAGTGTTTAATATTAAAATAATATCATTTCAAAATTTGTCCTTTTTGGACCTTTTTGGACCTCTTTAGGTCAAATGTCAAAATCATTGTTACCAATGAATTATTAGTCTGATATCAACCATATAACGTGCGTCACACGATTTCCATATGACTTTTGCATATGGTGACCTTTCGTGACCTCAGCTTGACCTTGACCGGTGCTTAATATGAGAGTTATAATCCAGCAATACCTTCCCCTCTTAACCCGCGACTTGCTGGTTGACCTTTAAAACAAATTTTCAGTGTGCTTTAGAATCGACTCGTCGAGAGCGTTCAATTACCGCCATGCGCGTCTCGCTGCGCCTATTGGTTCGGGAGTTAGGCAGGGCGGGGGGCAGAACCTGCCCCCCGAACCTGAACCTGAACCTGCGTTCGGCTGAATATACAATGGGGCGCGGGTTAATATGCGGCTCCTAACATAAGTACTATTCAAATGACATAGAATATCTGAATGTGATCGAATTGAAATATTTTTCGGTCAGAATATCAATGCACGAGCAACTTACTATTTCCCGTTGCCATGACGACGCCAGGGAAAAGTATGCTACTTCTAGCGAGGAGATCACCGGGAAATAGTAAAAAATATCACATGGCCAATTTACATAGATGCCATGTAATAAAAGATAGAACAGTAGACACACTCCCTTTAAGTTAAATAGAAGACCTGCAAGCACAGAGCATTCTCCTCCTCTGCGTTCTCCTCGGTTTTACCATTTCTGTCATTTCTGGCCTGTGGCCAGAAATGGCCCCAAAGATAATGTTTTGCGATTAAATTTGGCACTAAAAGGGTTCACGTAAACCGAGTTTATCGCACGATACATACATACATCACCAATTTGATGACATGCTGAGACGAATTTGTCAGGACAACTCGGCTCTAAGTTATCCTAGTAAAGAACGTGATGCTGAATTAACCTGACAAATTGGCCTCGGGAAAAACGTGTTACTCTGAAAGTCCAGGTAAGATAACACGCCTCAAGCTCAACGATACTCAATACGATTTTTCTGTGGTTCTACACGTCCTAAGCGCTGTTATGGTATGTATTTAGTGAGTACTACATAATACACATAAGCGTGTTGTGCGGTGTAAACATGTTTACAGTAACCGAAGGTTGTTGTTTCAATATTAGACAAACACTATTCTTTAGAATGCCATTTTTCTATTGCAAAACAACCTGAGCCGTGCTCCGGTGCTTGCTTATGTATTTTGAGCAAATTGGAGACAGGGTGCGGTACACCGACAGCTCAACAGTGCATTTTCAAGAAAATTGCAGAAAATCTGTCAAATTCAGTGGTATAGACATCGGTGGGGTCCGCTAGAGCATTATTTTTTGTCCGCGTGCGGTAGCGCGCGCCGTTTCTGTCCATTATAAGTTTATGGGAATTTCAGAATATTCAACGTTATTCTACCGAATACGTGTCGATAAGTTTCCGAGAAAATTTCAGAATCTGTGCGCCACCATGCTATTGTAGTGTGCTATTGTAGTGCTATATCATGCTATTGTATGCTATTGTATTATCATGCTATTGCTATTGTAGTGTTACAGTGCTGGTAGCCTCCGCTACTCTGATAAAAATCTGAAGCGCGTGTGGCAGCGCGCGCCGTTTTTCCGATGCTCCCATTATAAGCCAATATATACTTCGTCGTAAAATTTGCAACTCTTTTTGCGAAAACGTGTCGGTGGATTTCCGAGAAACTCTCAGAATCTGTGCTTCATCAGACCATCTAGGTGCCGGTGAGGTCACTAGTTTGCGAAAAATCTTAAGCGTATGTGACAGCGCGTGACGTTTAACCCGTCATCCCATTATAAATCTATGGAGATTTCGGCAAAAAATGTATGCTCTATTTTACCGAAAACGCAACGATGAATTTCTGGAAAATCTTCACAGTCCCTATCAAATTTGGTCAACTAGTCGCCTGCTGGTCGGGTACGCTAGAGCGTGGCAAATGTTTAGCGCGTGCGGCAGCTCGCGCCGTTTTTGTCCATTATAAGTATACATGAGAATTGCATAATTTTCAACTCTATTCTACCGAAAACGCGTAGATAAATTTCCGGGAAAATTTCAGTATCTATGCCTCATCAGGCCATCTGGTGCTGGTAGGCCTCGCTACTTTGGGACCAATCTTTAGCGTGTGTGGTAGCGCGTGTCGTTTTACTCATTCTGCCCATTATAAGTCAATGGGGACTTAGCGTAAAAATTACAACTCTGTTTCTGCAAAACGTATTGATGAATTTCCGGAAAATTTTCAGAATCTGTGCTTCGTCAGACCATCTAGTAGGTGCTGGCGAAGTCCGCTGGTTTGGGAAAGATCTTAAGCGCGTGTGACTTCCTTCATAAGTCCTCATGCTCCCATCATAAGTCTATGGAGATTTCGGTGAACATTTCCAACTGTTCTACCGAAAACGTAGGTTTCGACAGGTTTCCTTAATACTTTCATAATCACTGCCTAATTCGGCCATCTAATGGGTGGTGGAGTCCACTAGAGTTTTTTAAATGGTAAGCGCGTCTAGCAGCATGTGCCTTACTACATATCTTTCAAAACTAACGGACTAACATAAAATAAATTGTGTATGCAGACTAGGGCATGACTACTAGCTGATTTACACATGTCGGGAGGACGTGACGATTTTCTGTTACCGATTTTTCCCTTATCGTACATTTTTTCTGTACATGGAGTTCATGATCCCTGGGGTCTTCTATCTAAAAGATACTGGGCATCATACAAATCATGTTAAGAAGTGGTAAAACAACAACCTTCGGGCCGCGATGCTCCCCAAAGGCGTCTCCCTAAGATATGGGTTGATGGTAGAAGATGAGAAAGCTGACATCTGAAGTTCTTGGAGTCTAATCTCTCTATGGGTCTTATATGGGTGTTTGCATATTTTTTCGTCTCAATATCTATAAGAATGATCGCCAAAGCACTATTGCAAAGCGATGTTGCATGATTGGCGCAAATAAGACAATGCAATTCTGCAACGTCATGCAATATGTAGAGACTAGTTTTGCACAGCAAGCTGCTGCTTTGTCGAAATGATATTAGCTGACGCCAACAGTCCGCTAGCGAATTGGTATCGATATCCGAATGTCATGAATACGTCTACACCTTTTTAGCCGTAATTTCAAAAAGATGAAGACTAAATTCAAAAAGCTCAAATGGGATTTCACGAGGCTCTCATTTGAATATGGTCTTTATCTTTTTGAAATTGCGAATAAAAAGGTGTAGTGGTAAAGGCCCTCAGGAGTCAACCAGGTAGTTATGGAACACACCAAGCCTGAAGCGCTTTGGGTATCTGTAGCAGTTAGAGATAATCAGAAGAAAGGAAGATATGGGTCAATTCGGACAACTGTGCCCTGTAAACGCGTGTCAATCATGCCTGACGGATGTCAATAGACACTCTTCCTTACGTCCGTGAAGTTAGCGACTTATTCAGCGACTTATTCAGCGACGGATTCAGCGACGGATTCAGCGACGGATTCAGATTTTGCCTTTACCTCGGTTAGAGGTCAACTTGGGCATGCTGATCACGAATATGACCTTCAAATTGCGATTGAAGGTCAAGGTCA
>JARFNZ010177116.1:0-16256 GCA_031763405.1 Balanus nubilus
TGACGGTGACAGTGGTGAGTGACGGTGACGGTGACGGTGACGGTGACAGTGGAGAGTGACTGTGACGGTGCCGTTGACGGTGACGGTGACGGTGACGGTGACGGTGACGGTGACGGTGACGGTGACGGTCAGGGCTCGGGGGCGATCAGCTGCCGAGGTCGGGCGCGACCTCGGCAGCTGACGGCGGTGGTGACGGGTGATGAGACAGACACAGAGATGGTGACGAATATCACACGTACACCGCGACACCTTCCAATCGAACACTCAGGACGGCGGCACGCAGCCAGGGGATAGCTATGAAGCATTAACACTGCACCGTGTGACCCCTAAAGTGGATTTCTAACGCTTCGCGGCCTTGAGCCGAGAGCCGTGAGTATTACGCTTCTAAAAGCCAGTGAGGCTCTTTCCTGCTGAATGTTTATACGCTATGTGGAAAAGCTAGCTGCCTTTGGCTTGGTCTCGAGCCTCAAAAGCAAAAAGCTTTCGGTGAAAAAAAAAACACGCCGGTGCTAGCTAGATCGGACTTCGTACCTTTTCCTTTTGTTTGACTTCGTCTCTACGGAAGCGTTGCAGCGTTCCCATCAGAGCTCCGAACATACGGCGGCTCCTGCACGACACAGACCAGTGTTATCACGGAAAACACCGCACGTAAGCACCGCACAGTCGGGTGGCATGCAACCGACAAGAAGTTTCATTCTTAATTGGGGTTTTAGATCGCGACGATTACTCACGAAGGTCAATTTGCGCCAAAGACACACAAGAGGAGGGTATGAGGTTGTCTCCAGGTTTTGGGACTTTGTTGCTAACCTAACCTAGCAACTTAACCTTTGGTGCAATTAAACTGGAATTCCCCGATCAACTTATCGCCGTAGAGGTCGTCTCCCGGTTTTGGGACATTGGTACAAACAAACTGGAGTCCCCCAATCAACTTCTCGCCGGCACCGAGCACCACGACAGCGCTGCGAGCCCTCTTGGAGGCGCCTGCCACACCTGTTGATGTTCTCCTTGTCTCCTTTGCGCTCCTGAAGGGCGGTCTGTCGCGACCGGCCGTCATCCGGCGGCTCCAGGTCTCCGCCGCGCGGGCCCGGGATCACGTGGGAGGCCACCGACGGCTGTCGGAACGGGCACATGTCCGGGCACGTTGACGGCTGATCGTTGACTGATGTAAATATAATACAATCTAACGTAACGTCTACGATATACCGTCCAGACAGCAATTAGCTACGTTGCCAAGAGGACTACACCAGACGCGGCGATTGTGAAACCGGTCTTAAATACATAGCAAATACAACAACTGTGAGGTTGGAAGATAAAGAGGTAACAGGATGATGTCAACTTTTTCAGTATTACTTGAACATGAGCATTGCTGGTACTGCAAATGACTCGCAGGCTCAGTAGTGCCCAAATAGCCCGAATAGACGGACAATGTAAAAAGCTACGCCATCCCGGAGTCATGCATGGCTGCAAATGGAGCAAAGTTCGCCATTGACCCGTTCAGTTGCAAAATGAGTGCAAAAGAACATCGCGCAGAAAGATCATTAAACATTAGTGTTTCGACTCAGAGGGCGATTAAAGGAGAAGCAATTGTACCAACCTTGGGTTCGGGTTCTTCGTCGCTGACACTGGCTCTGCGCAGTCGTGGTCCAATCACCATCACACCAAGTCTGTCAACACACAAACATACCGCTCACCAATCGACGTCGGAATGGAATCCGGAGCACGCCAGCACACAAACACAAAGCCACAGCCACAATCCAGGCGCCGTCACCAGACGGCATACTGAGATTGCAGCCAAACGAGCATGTTCAGATGGCATCGCATCTCCGACACGGACACGGCAGTCGGCGCCACCCCCTGACAAATAACTGTACGGCATTGTTCACCACACCGTGCTGTGTTGGGGACCGCGGCGCTCGCCACGCCCGCACCACGCCCCGGCAAAGTCCCGACCCTGCCCGGCTCTGCGGCCGACCGGGCGGCGGTGTCGGTGTTCACCCGTTCATGAGACATTGCACACCTCAATGGAGATGCCCGCGACGGGAGATACCGGGTAGGACGTCAACTATACCACACTTTTGGAGTTTGAAAGCTTTCGACAATGTCAAAAGCTTTCAAAGGGTGTGGGAAAAATGTTGCTTCACCCTCTGCTAATGTTGCCCCCCTCCCCCTCCCCTCGTTGAATGTGTCTATGCCAAAAACGACATCAATGACGTAAAACAGCATGTATGGGGAAAATCTTCCTACCCTTGGGCTGGAAATTTAATAATATCGCCTCGTCATTTTTATAGAGAAAACCTCGGGCCAATCGGTCCTTGACCATTGAACTTCCCACCCCCAGGCAGGAATGTAGTATCCTGACCTGCCGTTGGATCCTTGTGTGATGCGACGTTTTGCCGCCGGTCCGCCGTCCTCTTCACGGCGGGAGGGATCGCCCTCCGGCCGGTCACGGCGACGGCTGCCAGGCAGACACAGCACTGGTGTCAACACATCCGACCTCAGACACCATGGCAGATGGCAGACACAGGTGTCAATACATCCGACCTTAGACACCACAGCAGATGGCAGACACAGCAGGTGTCAATACATCCGACCTCAAACACCACGGCAGATGGCAGACCACATAAAATATCAATTATTACATCAGACATTCAGAAGATATCAGACCTCACATCAGATAACTCGTCAGACAGCACATCAGATATTACATCATACAACCAGCCGATATCAGACATCACATCAGACAACAAATCAGATAATACCTACATTAGACATCCAGCAGACATCAAATCTGAGACCTCAGAAAGCCAACAAATGTAAAATTAGTTTTGCTAGAACAACTGATCCAAGAGTATATGTCAAAGAGAAACATCAGCATCAAGAAACGAGCACTGTAATAATATTTAAATGTAAAACACTTGCGAAGCTCGTCCAAAATACATCCAGTGACAATGATGACAACTGACATTAAAAAATATGAGATCATAAAAACAGGCAATACTACAACTTAGGTTTTTTTGCAAAAGGTGCATGGGCTTAAGTAGGTTTTCAAATTGTCCCATGCAAACAATATTTAAGCCCCTATCCCAAAATTCAGTGACCTAAATTGTATTCATCTGTGCTAAAGATATTGGAGATTCTTTGCAAAGGGCATTTTTGGATCATGCATCTTTTAAGAAAAATACTTTAGAACTTCTATAAAAGCAAACAAACAAATAACAAATACATACAAACAAATAACAAATACATACAAACAAATAACAAATACATACAAACAAATACAAACAAATACAAACAAATACATACAAATACAAACAAATACAAACAAATACAAACAAATACAAACAAATACAAACAAATACAGACACAAATACTTACTACTTCAGGCATGCAACAAATTAACCGTCTGTCATTTGGCACAACTTTAGAGCACTTACCCTCGAGCATCATGAAAACCCCTGCCGCCAAGGTCACCGCGTCCATCGGGGAATGGTCTGTCGCCGAACTCGCCTCTTCCGTCGGCGAACGAGCGTCCCCCGGACTCTGTCCTGCCCTCGCCGTGGTACGGCCGGCCGCGGCCTCCAAACTCGCCCCTGGCCTCGGGGTGCGGCCGGCCAAAGTCGCCGCGGACCTCCGCGTGTCTGCCGCCGAAGTCGTCCGCCGGACGGCCGCCAGGGCCGGAGATCCGCCGCCGGACCGGTCTGAGGGCGGGTGGGACGGTCGGAAGGTGAATAACAGCTGCAAACTCCGGTGCAAGAGAAGTTTTAGACATCATCATCATCACGTTTATTTGGCATAACTTGCGCACAGTCCAACAGAAGTAAATGTGTCTGTCAGACTTGTGAGCGCCAGCTATTGCTAGACATCCGATACACCTGACGTGGAACCCCTTGGCAGCATCAATGCCAGAGCGTCCCGCCCAGCCGCCCGAGCAGATGGACTTCAGAGACTCTAGTTACCACAGCCAGATGTGGAAATATGCAATGGCTTGTGTCATGCAAAACAGAAGCTTACAGATTCCTTCAAGGATATCGATCTACTGTCAAATCAAAACCAGTGTCAGCCAGGCTTCAGCCCAAAATGCCATTTCTACCAACCAGGTTCTACCAGGTTCCTTTCAATGCATGGTTGGCAAAGTTGCTGTTTGCTGGTATGCATTTTGTAGTTGTACTCTTTTTGTATTTTGGGCTTTAAGTCTTCAGAGGATGATCCAGTTACATGATTTGAATCCAATATTATTGTTAATGATATTGGATTTCATTACTTGCATATCACCCCTTTGAAAGCATAAAAAATTCAAAATAGTACAAAATGCATACCAGGAAACAGCAACTTTGCCAACCATGTTTCTATGTAAACTATTCCCTAAAGCATTTTTTTGTACAAAGTGACTTCTATTCAAAATCAGAATTGGAATCAGGCTACTCATGTTAAGTGACTGGACTACAACTATAAGTATAGCCAATTAACCTGAAACTTAACATGCATTATTGTGGAAGTGAAGGACATACCTTGGCTCATTGGGATCCCTGCCCAGAAATCTTTGCAGGGTCTCATCGACTCCCTTTAGATTTGACTTTGCCTTTTCCAACTCCTCTTGCAGGGCTGAGCCCAACTCCTCAGTAGAAGCCATGCTTCAAAGCTGAAAAGATGCCAATAATCTTGCTTTCCTGGAACATCAACCAAGGGTAAAGAAGACTTGAGGTCCTTTGAGATCTTAACAATATTTGGGTAGTATAAAGGTTAACTTACAGAATAAGATGATAATCACTTGAATACATGAAACAGGATAGACTCACACATTCAGACTCACACAGACAGAAGTGGATCCAAAGTACTCCCACATAATATGAGGACCCTCCTAGTCTGTCAGAGGCCCTATGATAAGGATGTAGAACCTTTTTGAGGGCCCTCTCAGGCTTGGCATGACCCTCTTCAGGTTTGGAATGGAACCTCTCAGACCTGATATGGGCCCCTTTACCCTTAGGCCTAGTATGAGGCATGAGCCCTTGATTATTTTATTATTGAGGTATCACAATTTGTTGGATGTTTATGGGGACTGCCCCCCCCCCCCCCAAACAGAAGCATCTGTCTCAAAAAGTGCTGGCTACACCCCTGGACTGGACACCAAGGTCAAAAATGGGGTTAAGGCATTACTAGAGAGGCAAGTTACGAGAGGTGCATTACTGAACTTTAACTGTGATGTTACCCCACTTAGTATTTTTGGTTAAATTAACACTTATAGTGAGTCTAGTGAGTATGTGGTTTGAGTACCTATAGGTAAGGCTATGGTTGGCTGCTCTGACAGCCCTGATTTGGGGCAGGATTTAGCTACCCCATACTGATATATCTTGTTGGTGACCCTGTCATACTTTACAGACTGGCTGAAACAACAAATCCTGATCATTTAAATTGGAATACAAAGATACCTGAGCACATGTGTTGACACAACAACAGGATCTAAAAAATGTCAACAGAACTTGGTCGGACATCCCATTCCTACCTATCAATTTGTTTTTCAGCTACAGTTGATGAAACATGCATACTAAGCATTTTCCATCAATAATTTGATGTTTCTAGTGAAGAAGAACATAATTGCAAACATAACACAAAAACAATGACCAAAAATCACCAGAAACAAATGATGCAACCTCACTGATCCTGTACTCCATGCCCATACCTACAGTGCGTAAACATCGTATTTCAGTGTATTCTTAATTTGATTTCTGCTTCAGGATGAAATGCATGTGAAATGACGTCACTGGATTTTATCACATTAAATGATAAACTCTGAACATAATATCATGTAATTTACATAAAAAAGAAGTCTTTCAAACGTTTTAAGCCACATGGATTGTGGGATTAGCTGGGTGATAGATTCAAACACTCGCTCTGCTCACTGTGACATTGGTTCGACTTATCTTTTTGTTAAAATTTTTATGAGAATGCTGCCCTGTGCTCGATGATGATATTGGGGATTTAGGGTGCGCCGACACACGGTCATACAGCGCCCAGCCCTATGCTTGGGCCCTTTCATGTGAGCGTGATAGATGGAATTGGGTCACCTTCTGGATATCGGTTTGCCTAACCCCAGTTTCCCCATACATCCCTGTAGTATGATGGGTATGGCAATAGTCAACATACACTCAAATGGCATCACTAGAATGTTAGGAAAAAAACTGAATTGTTGCATGCATTAAGCATGAACTCTCAATGGCAAAGGCGGCCAGGCGCAGGTAATGCGATGGGTGCTGTGCGAACATTAAATACTGAAATAACTAGATAAATATCAAATCAGTGGTTTTAAGCTGGAAGTGGATAGTTCAGGTCCAAAATATGTTGATCTCAATAGTAAATTTTGCATGCGAATAGGTAGTAAAGGGATGCATCACCTTGAACTTGCCTAAATCAAGACCGAAACAATTATTATAATACATTATTTACCCAAAGTGATCTGATAGCACCACTGCCGGCAAAACGCATCAAAACGATACCCTCTCACTGGCACACAATTTATATTCAACGAGCAATCCACAAAACCACAAACAGCTCATCCTACCACACAAAGTCAGAATTAAGGAATACACTAAACAAAACATTACAATAATACATATGTCATACCATCGGCGTCTGTAAACACACGCGGCCGACGTATTGGAATACGTTGCAATAACGGCGCAGCGCGCCGCATCTTAGAATCTGGCAGCTCAAAAAAAGAACGGCGATTTTTTTTTCAAGCTGCCTTCACGCCAATGGGTGCTGCTGGTACGCTAGCACTCCACTCGCCCTGTGAAAAATCCAGTCCTCTTTCCTGCTCTGGGTTCCTTCCGCCTTGGTGAATGGTTTGCCGACATAAGTTTTGCTTTTGAAGAAGTTAAGATTTAAAAAAAATTGGCTGAAATTAATGGCGGGGGGCATAGCCCTTTCGGACCCCCGCACTGGCGGATCCAGATTGAGGGCTGCAGGTGGTTCGGTGGGCTAAACTTAAAAAAAAGTTTCACCAAATTTGAAAAACTCATTGGATTTGCCTTATTTATGCCTTATAGGGCAGTTTAAAAGAAACATGCCTAAGTAAAAGTTTATTAGAATTCCTTCTAAATTAGAAAATGCATCAAATTTCGCCGATTTCAGACGATTTTTGGGGGGCTAAAGCCTCTGCCGCCCCCCCCCCCCCCTGGATCCGCTAGTGAACCCCCGTTCCTACGCCTGTTCCTTAACTTTCGGGGCGTGGCGGAGCCCTTAATCATACGGGGGCCGTCCCACCATACAGCGTGGTTGTGCTCGACTCATGAGTCCTTGAATCAAATTGGACTCAACTGACTCCAATTTGACCCAACTCACCTTGAGCGAAGCCTTGCGAAGCACAACAGCAGACAACACACTCCTTATTACTCCAAATATATTGGAAAGTACAATAAAGTGACAACCAGCGTTTCTATGAAATGAGGTCTGAGGCACTTATGGACGAGCACGTGGAATATGGGGGACGTCTCCCGCCGCGCCGGCCCCGTCCACGAGGCAACGCTGCCATCGCTGGTCGAACGCACATACCTAAACCGGGCGATTCCCACTCCAATTCACACTAGTTAACTCCAACACTCACATCTGTCATACTCAACAGCTCAGCATAGCCGTCGCCGCCCCCCAGCACAGTGGTTAGCTTCGCACGATCGACACGCCAGGAACCTGCCATGGCGGACGTCGGTGGCTCAGCAAGCTCGTGGCCCAGGCGCGCCTCGGTCAAACAACGCGCGAAAGGCACACGATGTAAGGCACTGCCCTGTGACCCAGCACTCTGAGTGACAGCCTGACGCCGTGATCGGTGTGCACACACACGCACACACTTCACACATACACACTCCATGTTGAGCGAACGGTGCCCCGGTCGCCCCAGCCCCTCACAATGCACATCTCCAGCACAGCACTCGGTGACGGAATGCAGAAACTTGTCGCACATCAGGCACTAACCAGACACCGACCGAGCCTCGCACGACCGCCGGACACCGCCGACCGACACTGCTGCCGGCTGCCGTGCCAGGACAGGCCGTAAACGCAGCCTTCCGTAGTCGCCCGGAGCGGAGTTGGCCTCCGATACCAACATCGGCGGTGACGAATGCACAGCATCGACGGGGTATGGTCCGCAGCTGCACATAGCCCATCAAATCTCACAGCTGTCCTTAGGAAATGTGACACCGATAAGTGCCCTGTGATTCGTGGAAGACGTACGGTTACTTCACACTGGAAATGCATGATTGCGACTATAAAAACACGCAAAAGAACACACCATCTGCACGCATACGTTTGATGTGAACTAGTTATTGGAAGAAACCCCATTACAACTGGAAGAAACGAGGCATCCTATCGCTTTCCTTGAACCAGGAGATGGTACCATTGAGCATTCATTATTTCTCAGACCCACACACCGCTGGAATCTGCATTATGCACCATCTGCATTGCTTGGCTGGCCTGGGAAACGATCGCCATCCCACTTTGGCACAACTAGATACTAGCATACATTCATTCTACATTCGGCACCGGCGCATCGCCCAAAACGTTAGCAAAAGTGCAACGCTGAGGGCTGCACCCAGGCACATTTCGGTCCGAGATTAAACTATTAGAATGCTTTAGATGCAGCTTTGTGCAGATATCTTCAACAAACAAAATATAAACAGGACATAATTGTCATTTGGCCATGATTTTCTCGGCCAAGACTGGCTACACAAATTACCACATACTGGCTACATGATTTGATCCACTTCCACACTCAATGTAAAGGCACTAAGAACAAGTTCCACGACCCCCAAAATGCATGGCATATGTTGCCAGTCTGCCTTCAGATAGGCAACCCTCACCCCCACCAAAAGCCTCCACTGGGTAACCGTGACCTCCCTGGCCAGTCCCCACCGCTCAGAAGTGGTTCTTCCACGACCACTCGCCTTCCAATGCCACGCACAGCTCTCCCAGTTACTTCCCGACGGCACGCAATGTGTTTTCCACATTACCCGCAGAGTAGAACACGTTATACTTGCCGATGGAGCTCGTCAGGTTTACTCGAGGCTTCGGCGGCGGCGGCCCAGCAGCCTTCTCCGACTCTGGCTGCTGCTGGTGCTGGTGCTGCCGAGAGGGAGACTGCTCGTGGGACGGAAAGGCCGGCTGTAACTCTTGTTCCATCTCAGAGGTGGTTTGCGACTCGGACTGTGGCGGGGGCGGGGGCGGGGGCAGGGGCGGCAAGGGCGGCAGCTGCTGCGCCTCCGGCACAGTGGCGTCCACCACCTGCTGCAGGACGTCCCTGGCGGGCCGCAGCAGCGGCGGCGGCCCGCTGGGCACGCTTCCGTCCACGTTACACATGTACTCCACCCGGCCAGTCGACTGGCGAACCACCACGTCCACGTATGAGAAGCCCGTCTCGCTGGGGCTGGGCGGGGCGGGCGAGTCGTCCGACTCCGGCTGGGACCTGTCGACGGATGAAGGCGGTACGGTGAGGGTACTGACGGAATATACCGACACTTCATCAGACAGAACTTATTCAGCGACAGTGTGGCACACTACACAAACATTACAGTACTTTAGCAGACATCGATGTTAGCGATGCCAAATACATGTGCGTCAGACTGCGTCCGGCAACTTCCTGGCAGGAGATTTTCCCAGTTGCATTAATCCACGTTCTGCATTCCCGCACGAATATGTACATAAATCACACATGACAAAAACTTTAGTCTGCCATCAGCCGTAACCTAAATCAGACAGGGCAGTACAGACCCACCTACACCACATCACACTCGCCACACTGCGATCTCCAACTGACACCCCCCGGTTACCCCCCCCCCCCCCCCCGAAAACCCCGTCAGCTGTCCGTACCGTCGCTTCCTGGATCGTTCCTCGTGGTTGGAGCGCTCCCGCAGCCGGCGGTGCTCATCATCGGAGAGGATGACGATGTTGCCGCTCTGCGTCAGACGCTGGCCGTGCTTCGACTCCAAGTGGCGGCGGTACGAGTTCTTCGCCTTAAAACTGGCGTAACAGACATGGTTAGTGTTGTGAGCAGCTTACATGTGATGCTTTCTGATTTCTCTTAGACCCGGTACTCACTGGTCGAAAAATAAAGTAACGTAGGGCAAACGTAGACAAAACGTAAGGTCTGCCAATTTGAGCAGGTCACAAATATCCACCAACACAAGCAGGCCACAAGCAGATATCGAGAAAAAACGTTGAAAGGATAGTAGTTGATGGAAGTTGTTTATAACAGTGCAATTAAAAAAATGCGGGAATAGAGTGTATATATTTGCTTTACGTTACGTTTCCTTTGGGCTCAATGAGTAGAAGTACCGGACCTAATAGTTAGTAAAAACGTTATGGACCGCAGCTGGAAGTCGAAATAATTAATTGAATACGAAAAACGTCACACGCCAACATCAACTGTTCATGCAGAAAATGTTCCTACTACCGTTCCCGTAACGTGAAAATAATATTTAAGCCTATAATATAGATTCGTCACTAATGCCTTTCAGCGTTATCATTTGCCTAGCATAAATCAAAACCCATACCAACATTCCCCGTTCATGCCACCCAAAAGTCAACAACCGACTACAAATCACAATGTATCCACATGAAGCCCATCCTGTTCGTTTATTTATTGGGGGTCATGAGGCGTCGACGGCGTAGGTCATTCTGTAAGAGGTCCCACTATGCACCCTGACTGACACTACTCACCCCTGTCCGCAGGCGGAGCAGACGTAGGGCGTCTCTCCAGTGTGTCTGCGCAGGTGCTCTGTGTAGTGCGACTTGTGGCGGAACTCGTGGCCGCAGCTGTTGCAGCGGAATCGCGTCCTTTGTTCGTGGATCAGCATGTGATAGTCCAGAGACATCTTTCGCGTGAAAGACTTGAGACAGAGTTTACACGAGAAGTCTTTGATGCCTGGAACAGAAACGAAGGGGGTCACGTCACAAGTTCCGAAAGAATGTATTATGATAAGAGAAGAGGATAAGAGAATGCATGTTGTCCAGTCCCCTGGTAAAGGAATATAGGAGCATGCATCACAAAGTACAAGTCTGACAAATCAGTTGAATTTATGTTATAGCTATGCATTGGGTAATAATAATCCAAACCACACTACAAAGTACAATGGAATAAATTACAGACCCCATTCCAGCCACCAACACCACAAAGACATTCATTCCACTTGGGAATCGACTACCTGAAGATGTAGTCTCAGATGCATCTACAAATGAATTAAAAAACTGGCTGGACCAATACTGGACCGCAACATCATTCCTTCATGATATCCACTAGTTCCCCAAACAAGTAAGACGTGGGCACGGAGTAGACGGAACTCTAAAATCAGCCCACTATCTGAACCTGAACCTGAAAATCTCCCGTTCGTTACCACGTACCCAGATGGCTCTTGTAGTGCGACTGCAGCGAGGAGAGCGCTGTGAACCTCTGCGGCGGGAAGCATATACGGCACACGTAGTTGTTACACATGCTCGTCTTCAGACGCATGTCGAGCAGCGCCTGGCGGGCCTTCTCCTTATCATCCTCAGACTGGCTGATGAACTTAGCCAGGCCCTTCGGCTTGCGCTGCTGCTTGTACTCGTCCCGCTCGACGACCCTGATGTACCGCCGCAGGCCCGTGACGGTGGTCGAGCCGCTCTGCATGATCACCGGCAGGTCCGCCGAGCGTATCACCCCGCCAGGGGGAGCGCGCACCACCTGCTCGGCGCCCACCAGGGGCACTCCTCCACCGCCGCCGCCACTGCCGCCGCCGTTTGAGGTGGGTCCGCTCAGTTCCTGTTCCATCAGGCCGAGCAGGGCAGTGTCGGGCTCGGAGACGCCTCCGGCCGCTCCTGGCGCCACTCCCACCAAGGCCGCAGCGGGCACCGCCTCGACGTCCGGTGAGGCAGAGGATGGCGGAGCCGGCGCGGCCGCCGACAGGGGTCTAGTGGAGATCTTCGCCGTGTCGGCGTCGCGGGCGTAGTCATGTTCCCGCAGTGCCGACCGTGGTGGCGACGTGGGAGGCGAGGGAGGCGGAGGCGGAGGAGGAGGAGGAGGGGTCGGGGGTTGGACTAGCGGAGGAGGACGCTCGCTGAGGCGTCTCCGCTGCGACTGAGGCCGTTCCGGCGGGCTGACGAGCGCCGGCGGCGGCGACTCGGCCAGGCGTTTCCGCGGCGCCGAGTTTTTCACTAGAGTCCGTCGGGCCGGTCGTTCCGGCGGCGAAGACCGACAAGCAAATGACCGCTTGGGACTGACGGTGCTCTTAGTCGGAGTTCGGATCAGCTGGGGAGCAGGCTCCGGCACGAAGGAAGGCTTCGACTCGCGAGGTGGCTTTCCCGGTGATTTCTTGCCATAGCGTGATTCCGTCAGCCGCCGCGGCAGTGGCACGATCGTCTCCGCCGTGAATTTGATCCGGCCCGCTGCAAAATACAGACAATCAAAAAACTGTCACAACAAATAGAACAGTGGCACAAGATCTCGGGACTATGAAATTGGTTCAGGACAGGAATGACATTGAGCTTGTTTGAGGACCATTCGATGATAAAAACAGATTCACAACAATAACTTTACAACGGTTCAATGAGCAACCAGCACCTGTGCTTCAGAATTGGGGAAATGATAAAGCACAAAAACACGTGATACTAACAATGTCATCTCCAGAGGAAGTAAGGAGACAAATTCACCTGGGAATCCCACCGGTTGCGGTCAGGACGGCCCAGCTTGGACAAAGGTCAAGGATCCGTCCTACCAACCTCAGCTCACCCCGCGGTTGGTTCCAACTGAGGGATGGGAATGCCTGGGTTCGAAAGGACAGGCACGGTCATCGGTGAACATGATATAATAATAACAAACGCAACAGGCGGTTCACAAGGATTGAGGCAATCAACCAGCTGAATATATCACATAATAACACAATTCTATACAGTTATCAGATAACATTATGATCGTCAGTTCCTAATTTCATTTTCTATGAAGCTTACATATAAATCAATATTCACCCAAACGCTCAACAGAAAATAAAACGGCTAAGGCCGGAGCGACCACTTACTGCTCTCAGCACTGAGCTGCGCCAGATGCTCCTGCAGGTGTTTTTTGATGTCCCGCTGCGACTTGGCCTCGCCGCCGAAGCTGGTGGTTTCATACCGACACACTGAAGGCACCAGACAGCACGTGTGCTTGAACGTGCGCCTCAGCTCGTTGGACTCGAACAGCGTGAAGTGCTTCACCAGCTGTTTGGGGGTGAGCTTAAGGATTTCGTCCAGGTCCAACACACCGTTCCCGGTCCGCTTCGCTGCCTGTGAACCGAAAAACAGGACGCCATGCAATCGCCGATGGAACGGACGCAAATGGCTTTCAGAGCCATGGGGACCCGATACATTATTTTGCGGGTTTCTTTCTGTAGTGAGTTTACTTGTCTAACCAAAGTTTTATTTCTACTGTATTGTCAGGGGCAAAATCTTTTTAACAACGAAGGACCGCAAATGTTTTCGGACGAGCCTTCTTAGAATGGGCAAAGCCGTCAATCGGTTAGGTATTTCTGGTTTCCATGGCACTGTTCTAAAATTGTGAATTACTTGGCATTGCACCATCGGGCGGTAGGGGTCAGGACCAGCACAACAAGCTCTGCTTGGCGAAGATACTGACCTCGGATGTCCGCTCATACAAAACGTTCAGATTAAGTCTTCTTTTTTTTGGCAAATTTATATAAAATATTTTCTGTTGATTTGATCTTGAATTGCTTTAAAAGCTGTCGCCCTTCCCCCGTCAAGCTCCCTAACTTACGGTCTGATTTTGACGCGCAAGGCGGCGATCAAAAGCTTTCAACGAGCTGAATCTGAGACATGCTTTTCAATGTCACAGGTCAGGTCAATGTCAGTCGTCGGGCCAAGTGTCAAAATCGAGCGTTTTCGCATTACGGGCCCAGTGACCGGGTTGTGACAATTGATAGCTCTGGGCCCAAACTCAGTCAAATTACTCCCAAATGTAGGGTGGGGCTACGGTATGAGTGTGACCCTGATAAACGTTCAAGGCCAACGTTAGGTCACAGAGGTCAACATAGAATGATGGCAAAAGATTGTCATGGGACACATGTATTCAGGCTACGTTTGCTACCTTAATTTATTACAGATGCTTAGGGCTATTTATGAGTTCACCCTCGCGATTGCAAGGAAGGGGGGATCCCATCCCTCAGTTTTTCCTCACCCACGTATTTTTGGGCGGATCGAGACGAAATTGTCGGTAACCTACTATTTGAACAATGTGACACCTACTCTGAAACTTTCAAAATGGTGAACCAACAACCTGTGACATATTATCTTGTTAAGGGTCATGTCAAGCGCAAATGGCGTTCCGTAGCATATCCATACTTTTACTCGATGATTTTAAAGGTAGTGCGTCTACCGACATTGGCCATATGGAGTTATGGACAGGGAATTGTAGAGCAGATTTTTATGAATCAAGCTATGCCTGCATTTCTCCAGTATAACCCAAGTTGCTGAGATATTCCGTTTACCCCAGCATAGGTACGGATCACATTAGTTTGCAGTTTTACCCCAACCTGCCTCAACCACTAGAATTCGATGCAAACTTGCCAACGTATAGATAGCGTAAACCAATCGCATTTCGACAAAACATCTAGTGAGCGCTGATTGCAGCTTTCAAACAGAACATCGGTTCTGCTTCAACTGTTTGTTTACAATTTCCGTTAGTCATTGCATTCATAAAAGGTCTTACATGCGCCATATTACATTACTTCTTCTTCCGTCTGTTTACCTCCACCATAGTAGAAACCGCTTCCACACTGAAACAAGCGGAAACAATTTAAGCGAAAATGTAATTGTTTGAGGCTAATATATTAATTTTATTCCATTCAAACGTCAAAACACTTATTACTTATTACTTACTATCACTTACTACTTATTGTACGAAAAATATTTTGGGCGATTAAAAATAGTAGACAATAAGTAGTAGTAGGACCCTTTAACATAAATCGGTGCATCCTGATTTTTGTTATTCAGGAGTATAACGGGTGTAACTATGTGACCTTCGTGGTTTCCAACTTGGGTCACGACCTTCCAAAGGTCAGCGGAGGATACCGAGCCCTGATGATCGCCGTATTTTCAGTGCATTTTAGGGCATCTTTATGCGCTGATTTCGAATTCCACGTTCAATTTACATAAATATGGGTTCAAATGACGTCAAGATCTATTACAGCTCAACCAAGGCCGCTGACCTCAGATGACCCGAGATATTGTATTTTGACAAGGAATCAATGTCAACGAGACTTGGATGTATCGAAACGCATTCTACTGATCAAAAGGAGCGCCTTGGTCTTTAGAGCACGGCTCTACCTTCGTTAAGTCATTCAATCCGTAGAAACACAACTCGGTGATTTTCGGGTATTTTTTTAACTAAGTTTCGTCCAAACCTTTTGAATGGACGTACTTGCGAGGTCAGATGCAGCGCTAAGCAGAGTTTTGTGCAGGTCCATTGTGTCTTCATCATCCGATCGGGAAATTCTAGGCAGCCGGCAAAATTTACTCCGAACGGTTTACGCGCTCATAATAGCCGGGCACGTACCGCCCCGCTCACTGACGTCAGGCACGTACCGCCCCGCTCACTGACGTCAGGCACGTACCGCCCCGCTCACTGACGTCACCTGGCCTAAAGTGCGTCCGATTGCCACCGACCGCAGGCCATCCAGGAGCAAAGAGCGAGCGCCGGAGCGACTCGAACCCGGGCTCTCACAACCGGGAAGCCCAAAGCTTTCTCTACTGACCTGCAAGGGCGGGCTGCATTGACCCCATAACCTGACGACCTCAGAGGTCATCAAATGACCAATGACCCTAAAATCGGTTATCAGCAGCTTACTCTCGTCACAAACAAGCTCGTTTTTTAATCACTCTAGCCCAATTAGGGGCGAATCCGCAGGGGGGGGGGGGGGAGCGTCAACCCCTCTGCGTTTTATCAGGTAAAGGTCAGGTAATTAAGGTCAAAAATATTTTGTTTTATAATTCTTCATTGCAATACTATGTTCATGGTGATTTTATCTCATGATAATAATGGCAGTGCTGGCAGTGAAGGGTCAAAATGGGCCCGGTTTAATTGGGTCTGGTCAAAATTAATTAATAAATAAACAAATATATATATATATATATATATATATATATATATATATATATTTATATATGTGTGTGTGTGTGTTTTCAGCTATTCACGTCCATAAGTATTCCAAATGGCAAACCACATATATTGGGTGGGATATTTAACC
>JARFNZ010177227.1:0-16253 GCA_031763405.1 Balanus nubilus
GCGCGTTCGGCTGGAGACCCCAGCGGGCCGCGGGTTAAACAACGGGACTGCTTTCATAGACGCACTCTCACACAGATCTTGGAGTCACGATTGATGACAACTTGAAGTTCCATGAGCATGCCGGAGTTGCCTCAAGGAAGGGCGTAGCTCACTGTTTTTTTAAGCAGCCTTGTGCAGAGACCCTGACTTCATCATACACATCCTTCACACCCACATTTGTCCTGTCTGAGACTACAGCATTTTTCATCCGGTTTAAGACAACTAAAATTCGATTTAAGACAAATTTAATGTTAAATCATGTGCTAGTTGTCTTAAATCAAACTTTTTTTGTCTTAAACCGGATGAAAAATGCTGTAGAGTAGAGTATGCCTCTGTCATATGGAATACTGGCTACAATGAGGATGCCAGAAGACTTGAGGCAGTAAAAAGACTCTGGATTTGCCACATCAAAGGCCTGGAAGACAAGGGATAAGAGGAACGGCTCAGATCTCCAAGTCCTTTATCAAAGGATGTATTTTGCATGCAGATCTGATGAAAAGCTGGAAAATATTTCATGGACATTGCCCTACAAAGCCTAAAAATATCTGAGACATCACCACTGAACATCACACCTGTGGCAACAGGTTCAAGATCAGGGTCTGCTGATGCCAGCTTGTACCAGAGCACAGTTTTTCCTGAGTGAGTCATGAGCAAGTGGAACTCATTACCTGACTGGAAGCTAGCTTGGCATCAATTGCCAAGTTTAAGTCATCCCTGTTAGAGGTTTAAGGCAGTTGTCTATATGAATATCCTCCCTGAACTGACTTCTATCTGGGAGCTCCCCCCCCCCCCCCTCCCCCCTTCTGCCCTGTCTGGCTCCCAGTGTGAGTTGGTGTGGCTAGACCCACCCTGACCCTGTGCTGCCTCTGCTATTAAACACTGAACATTCACTCCACTAAAAGGCACCATTTGAACCCAGACTGAGCTGATCTTGTAGTCATTTCTCATAAAATTCATCCTTTTCCACTAATCTAACAGCAGACATACTGTTCCAACTCCCTCACAAGCACATCTCCAATTACTAGTTCAATGTGGGGGAATGGTGCATCTCTGTCCTTCAAGGTTTCCTTTCCCTTCTCATGCATTGGATGGGTTAGGAAACCTAACAGGTGAGTTTAAAACAGGTGAGTGGTCACAGGTTAGCATACATTAGGTTGGCATTTTGATGAATGTTATATTTATACTTTGTAGTGTAAAGTCTGCTTAAGTCTGAAGTTAAAGCAGGTGCAAGGTTAGGACCCATGGACTAGGACTATTAAGTTATTGAGAACTCATTTACTCCAAATGATGCATCAGGGAGATTTAGGTATTTTTAATTATAATGGAAGAACCTACACTACAACTTAAAATTCAGTACTGGGTCACAGTGGCAAAATTATGCAATAAACAGGTGGAATGGTTAATGCAAAATTGTACCTTCTTGTTTGCTACAAACTTCAGATAAATTAATGTAATCAAGGAATTAATGTAATAATGTAAGCCCTTGTTGAAGCTCTCAGTATTATTTTTAATAAAAACAAGAATATGGATGTATTATTTGCAAATCAAAGAGCCCAAGACAAGATTTGAAGCACATACTGCCAGAGCCTCTCACCAGTTGCTACACAACCCATTCCTTCAGGTGGTTATAGGGATATGGGAAATTTGGTTATTATTAGATGGGTAACTAACTTTAAACCCTTGTAGCTTTTATTCTAGTAAATGGATTTGCAATGTTAATGCTTTTAAATAAGGTCATCCAACAGCCTTTGTTTCTGCTTGATTGCAATAGGTTTAATGTTGCAGCTAGGACAGTGGGCATTTAAAAAATAAAAAGTCACTTGGTTATCATCATACATCAGCAGTTAATTCTAGACAGGGGCCAATTTTCAAAGTGTTTTATTTTTTCCACTCGTATTTCAGTTTTTATTTCTAATTTAGGTTAGCAAATTATGGGAAAGAGGCAAAAAGCAGCTTTAACTCTTCTCTTTGTGATGTATTCAATGAGCAGCCTCCCTTTGCCCTTCCCCCACATTTCCCACCCACTGTCATGTTAAACATGGGTTGTCCAATAATACCCAAAATGCATTACTCAAAGCATGTCCTCATAATGCCATGAGAGTCATGATGTATACAAATCAGGGTTGGCAAGTTTATGCCACTAGGTGGTATTAACAGGTTTTTACCATGGCATAAACTGACTTGCATAAACTAGTTTATGCCACCTACTGGCAAAAACTGACAAAACTAAAATGAAGTTGAGTTTTTGCCACCTACAGCTTTTTTGTTGTCAACTTTCAATATTTTGATTTAACTCCCTGACAGAACATGAAAACCTAGGTGAGTAACCATTGACTGTACAATATCATTGCTTTTTTTGTTATCAGTTTTGTTAAATATAAGGCAAGCTTTGTCAATAAAATCAACAGAGTTCAGTAGGGTTGGGTAAAAGGTATGTTGGGTATTTCCAGCTATCTGCTATTTGCTATTGGTCAGTGGAAAAAATATGTTTCACAGGACCACATTGCTTTTCATGCAATGCACTGGCCAGACCTTAAGTAATTTTACTGTGTACATACATGTATTCCATTTTCAGGTTATCTTAATGATTATGCTAACCTTGTATACTAGTTGTTCACTTAGAGTACCAACCTACCAACTTTGTCCTCAAGGATATTGCAGTTGTGCGACTTAAACAAATGTACGTCGACTGTAGTAACAGGTGTTACCTTATGAAAAAGATAATATTTTGATTCCTGGGATAATAATTTATCTTATAGTTAGTGGTGTTGTTTATATTATATCTCTTTCTAATAAATTAATGATGATCTTTTCTTAATTTTAGTGTTAGTCAGTTTGTCAGTTTGTGTCAGTTGATGCCGGTAAAAACTGGCATAAACTAGTTTTTGCCACTGACTGGCATATACTAAGTTTATGCCGGCATTTTGCCAACCCTGGTCTCCGCGCCATCCAGCCTCCTGTTAACATCTGCCGTCCGATCAGCCCCAGTGGATCTCGATGGGGCGCAGCTGGGAAAACAAGCCTGTTTCATATCATGTGCCACCCCAGATACTGTGGCCTCTACCGGAATCTGGAGCTTGTTTGCCGGCATTATAAAGGCTGAGGAGACCCGGCACGACGACCATATCCCGCTTCAAGTATTTCTATTCGATAAACGGGATGTGTTCATTCATCAAATGCTGTTTTTGGAAGAGCTATCCGTCCAGATTATTCATGCACGGTATGATCACTGGCCGCATCAACCCTCTGGTCGTCCGGGTCAGTTGTCACCGACAATTATCTCAGTCTGTTTCCTTTACCGTCTCCCCCATGGCTGACATTGCTGTGGGTCTACATGCTCGCCAGGATCGTATAAACGCCTAACCGGGAAATTACGTGAGGAACAAAATGACGTGCGATGGCCGCCTTGTTGATATCCGATTTTTTCCTCACGAAATCTGCGGACATATCACGGAGACAATGTGCGGACAGAGATGATTTTGATGATAAACAGAAAGAAAGAATGCAGCACTTAGCCACTTCCCCTACCTAAAGACTGATAGTAAATCACTACGCCAAAATTCACTCGCATCTGCCCACTCGTTCGTCGCCAATATTGTCGCGAAATTTGTCTCCATACATGCCGCCCGACCGTTAGACGTAGAGCTGGCGGCGCCATGGACGTGGCAGTGAAGGCTGTGGAACGGTGGGTGGGTCGGATGAGGGCTGGATGAGACCGAGGGCCGACCACTGGTGACATATGGTGCCGACATAGGGTGAGCAGCGAGTGGACGGCGCGCTGAATGACTTCAGCGTTGAATGACGGAATGACGGAGCGGACGAGGCGTTGAATGACTATTGACGGAGATGGCATCGGTGTTGTTTTCCGCCAACAGTCCTGTTTGCGTGTGGTACTGGACGAGCTGCAGTGTCCCAAGGAGTGGTATGTCAAAAGTATGTGCGACTTCCAAACCTAAATCGTCGTGATCGTTCCTCCCGTTATCCTGCAATGGTGGGACTTTTGAAGGGATAAATGCAAGAAGACTTACAGAGTAAGACACACGTTTTATGAAGATCAGAGGTATCATTGTCACCCTTTCGTCCACAAGCCAGGGCTCTTCAGCTGGTTGGCAGAGGCGCTGCGCTCATATAAATCGAGCTGTTCGCAATGAACTATGTTATTTTAGGATATTCTTAATACCCAGTACTTCATGAGATTTGACGTTTATCTGGATATATTCATGCGGCTAAGTTCGACGCTTCAAATTAATAACGGAAGCGATTTATCGTCTGCTTATGGAGGAGCGGGTTCGACCTCGCTCTCGAGACCCACACGAGGCTGTATTGGGCTCTTTCCACCCACTACACCCAACATAGGAACGTTCATGGAAGTGCTCTTTGGAGCTGCTCCATTGTCCGCAATTGCTAGAAGGTACAATATAGCCTCCTCCCTCGGCCCACAAATCCCGCGGAATAGCAATAATGAAGCCGCTTTACGGCTGTATGGGCGTTGGGCATTGGGCACTGGGCACCCGGTCGGTTACCGCCAGACGGTTTAATTTGTCTGTCAGCTGCTAGCGGCACAACGCTGGTCATGTGGCACCAGCGTCTTCACCAACGGCGTCCTCTTCGGTCGTCCGTCCCAAACGACCGTGTAACTGTGTGGCAACACATCACCGGCTGGATGTGTTGGGAAGTCCCACCGGCGGGGCTCCCTGGTTCCGTGAGGACCCGGTGGTAGGGTGCTGTGTCGTCTGCTGGACATGCTGCTGCCCCGGACTCCTAGATGTCACCCAGGGGGCCTCATGATGCCACACATGGCCCCCATGATGTCACCCAGGGGGCCACCCAGATGTCACCCCCGGGCCCCCAGATATCACCCCCGGGCCCCCTGATGTCACCTGCCGACCTTCTTGACGGCCGCACCGGACTGCGTTAATAGCCTGTCTGTGTGTCCGCATTGGTCCAGAGTGGACCATTGTCTCCCGAGCCGGGAGCCGCCGTAATCAGCGACCGGATCTCTCCCTCCTCGCCAGGAAGTAGTTAACCTTGATGGGGGCTTACCGGCGCTGCTTGATTTCGAATACGCTACTCCGCGAGCAGGCTTTTCTAGTGGGAATATATCCTCAGAAGCGGCTGACGTGTCTGCTTCAGTAATACTCTTCACAAAATGTGGTAGTGCGCTTACTAGGGATCTTGAGTACAATTTATGTGTCATCTTTAGTTTTCTTAGTTATTTCCCGTCTATTGGAGTCACCTACTCTGTCCTAGAGAATCTCGTGAATTTCACACGGCAGTCTGGACGCGTGCTTCCGTCATCCTGATGTGCGCTATAATGGTATTCCTAGATTGGTTCGCTGAATAATTGACACTACCCTGGCTTAAACTGTGTTAGAAATTAATTGAGTAATTTCCTTCAGTGAAAGTATAACAGTGAAAGTTTAAGACGAACATAACTGCAAGTTCAACATGATTAAGAATTCGTTGTGCGTTTTGTCAATTATTGCGTAAGACCTGAAATCCCTCTGGAATCCCTCCTCCTCACCCTGACTTCTGTACTGGAAACGTGCTTTGAAGGCTTGATGAATGCCTGGGGCATAACAAAAGCTCCTAGCATGACTATTTGACGCTTGTACGAGCATACAACCCTCGCGCTTAGAAATGTGGACGGCTGTGGTACAAATGATATGTAAGTCCTTCGGAGGCATTGGAAAACGATCCTAATATTAATTTTGTTCAGTGTCCATTAAAGCCAAAACTAGTTTGTGGCGGAGAGTAATCACTGATCACTGATCACTAATCACTAATCACTAATCACTAATCACTCATCACTCATCACTCATCACTCATCACTCATCACTCATCACTCTTCACTCATCACTCATCACTCATCACTCATCACTAATCACTAATCACTAATCACTGGTCACTGGTCACTGATCACTGGTCACTGGTCACTGATCACTGATCACTGATCACTGGTCACTGGTCACTGGTCACTGGTCACTGGTCACTGATCACTGGTCACTGGTCACTGGTCACTGATCACTGATCACTGATCACTGATCACTGATCACTGGCCACTGATCACAGCTCGGCCGGCGTGTGACCTTGTCCTGTCACTGGTGAGTGGGCTGACCCGTACCCGGCCGTCTCCCCCCTGCTGGCAGGACCCCATCAGCCAGCCGATGATCGCCACCCTGGACAAGGCGCTCAAGAAGGACGCCTGCGAGGTCTACAAGCTGGTCCAGATCTACATGGGCGACCGCAAGGCCAAGCCGGGCATGACGCTCAACAGCGTGGGCGCCGAGCTGACCGGGCTGGGCTGGAGCAAGCCTGGCCTGCGGGACGAGGTGTACGTGCAGGTGTGTCGTCAGACTACCGAGAACCCGCGCCGAGACAGTCTCCGTCGCGGCTGGGAGCTACTCGCCATCTGTCTCCAGTTCTTCCCGCCGTCGGACAACTTCGCCAGCTTCCTGGAGGGTTACATCGCGCGGCACCGCGACCCGGCCGTCGACCACCCCGAGATGGCCAAGTGGCCCATCCACGTGAGTTGAGACGCTGATTGACACGCTGAGAGGGGTTAATGGTCTGTCAACATCCTACTGGCTACTGTCTGTCAACATGCTGCTGCTAGGCTCCCTTCCGGTGCACCGGCACCAGCGATCCTTTGAAGCTTCCAGAGAGAAAAAAAATGGTTGGAAAGCTGCCGAGATTTTGTTTGTGGAGCCATATAGGTGCCATTTCTCAGCCTTGGATCGCTCGGGAGACCGGAGGTCCCTGACCAATTGAGTTCCATCTCCGGCCAAATGTTCCAGCCATCCGACTGGGAACGAGAGAGAATCCACGCCATGTCTGCTCTGGACCGGTGCAGTGCTTGTTCCAGGACATCACGCCTGCCATTGCCATCCTCCGTCGTGGCCACTTGTCTCCCTCACTCCCTTCCTCCCTCCCTCCCTTCCCCATTCGGAGGGGATTAGCGCCCATTTCACGGTGTCTGGCGTTGTTTGACGCTGAACACTCGGGGCAGCTCTCGGGCCAGCGTAGGTGGCCGTTTGATTCACTATATAACGGCAGGGCTGGCTGGTGGCCGGCGGCGGCGCCCGGCGCCCGTCAGCAGCCTCAGGCTATAAATCACACCGCCATGGGCGCTCATATCAGCCGCCGCGGCCGTGAAAAGGCTGAGCCGGCGTTCTATCTGGAGGACGCCGCTTGATATGCATATGGCGGCTTGGCTTCCTCGTTCAGACGACGTTTAGCCGGTGAAAGTTTGTGGGGAAGATATTATGTGTGACGTTATCACTCGTATGCCAAACAATAAAATGTTTCTGACGTCGTTTTGTATTATGCCGTGAGGCCGAAGAGGCTTTAAGAAAAATAGCTTAAAATTGCGTGTTTGTGTCCCTTTTCAGTCGCTGATACAAGTTCAGATATCGCACTACGCCAAAATATGCTGCCAAAGATTGGAGCGTAACCTGGGGAAGCGGAACAACCGCAAGCCGAGCCTGGAGGAGATCGATCTGGCACGGGTGAGGATGATACGGCTGATTTATTTGTGTGGCCTTTTACCCTGACGTCAACGCTCTCATTGGACTCGGTGATATGTTGAGGATGTGCACTGTGCAATCTGTTTGCATTATTAATGCATATGATAATACGATGAGCTATCATCCTCCTATCATTGCTTTTCATAGCGTGATGAGAGTTACGATTGGGTCGTTTTGATTTATGATAATCTGTTGTCTGGTCGTCCCTGTACTTCCTGACATCCTCTGCTTCTGCATCTCAGTTTCAGATATTCCTCTGCAGCCTGTAGTATGTGCGATAGGTACGTCGGCGGGGTGTTATGTGTGTGACCTAGTCAGTCAGTTCCAGATACTCCAGTGCAGTATGTACGGCAGCAGGAGGTGATGGCGGGGCCCTGTTTGACAGCCGTTTGGATCCATCAGTTTCAGATATTCCGGTGCAGTAAGAACGGCAGCAGCAGGTGTCGAGGGTCCAGTCTGACAGCTGTTTGGGTCCGTCAGTTTCAGATATTCCGGTGTAGTATGTACGGCAGCACGCTGCAGGAGGTGATGAGTATCCAGAGGGACCGGTTTCCGCACCGCCGGCTGCCCTGGATCATCACCACACTCACTGAGGAGGTGCTGCGGCTGCAGGGCGCCCAGACAGAGGGCATCTTCAGGTGAGGACTTCTCCCTCCAAACACCGGCAGACAGAGCACAGACAGAGGGCATCTTTAGGTACGGACATCCCTCCACAGACACCTGCAGACAGTCATCCCGTTTGGTGTCGTGCCACTGAGAACGTCTCGCCAGCCACCATGGAGCCCTGTCTGTATGACTGATCCCGATCAGCCATCTGCCTGCGTTGAGCCGGCCTTTTGAAGCGGGCTCGGCTGGTGGGACCGGGCGGCTGGCTTCCATTGAGAGAGCGGCGGGATTTATGAACGGGTGCCGAGCAGCGTCTCGGCTGGCCGACACCAGCCGGCCGCTCATGAATTATGCACAGGCAACGTGACACTGGGATCAGCCCGAGTCTTGAGTGACGGTGTCGGGCTGGCTGCAGGATGAGTCCGTCTGGCCCGCGTCCCGGCGCTGCGGCGCTGCCGGCGGACCGGCTGCTCTGTGTAGCGCGTAGTGCGTATGGTACCCGTGCATGCCGGAGTAACTTGGTGAGAGTGCTTGTGTCTGTGTTCGGGACAGAGTCTGTGATGGGATGGTGACAATGTGTGCTGCCCACCAGAGCGGTGTGTCTGTGAGTAAATGGTGGGACATCGAGGGAGTGTGACTGACTCTGTGCCCCGCTGCCCCCTCTCAGAGTGCCGAGGAGGTGCTGAGGGGAGTGTGACTGACGCTGTGCCCCGCTGCCCCCCTCTCAGAGTGCCGAGGAGGTGCTGAGGGGAGTGTGACTGACGCTGTGCCCCGCTGCCCCTCTCAGAGTGCCGGCCGACGCCGAGGAGGTGCTGAACATGAAGCTGCGGACGGACCAGTGGGAGGTGCCGGAGAGCTCCGACTGCCACGTGCCGGCCTCGCTGCTGAAGCAGTGGTACCGCGAGCTCTGGGAGCCGCTCATCCCCGACCGGCTGTACGCCAGCTGCATCGACAGCTGCGCCGAGCCGCACCAGCTGCTGGAGCTGGTCCAGCAGCTGCCCGACATCAACCGGCTGGTGCTCACCTATCTGGTCCGATTCCTGCAGGTGAGGGAGAGAGAGAGAGAGCATACAACTGCGAACCGCCGAGATGACGGTGTCTGTGTGTGGGTTTGTTTGTCCGTCCGTTGCTGTGTCTGTCTTGGTCGGTCGGTCGGTCGGTCGGTCGGAGCAGGAGCACTGGTCCTGGAGCACCTGGTCTCGGCAGGATTCTTCCGTTTCTCTTAGGGGCCCATTTTTTCGGCATGGGCATATGTAAGCTGTACCTGTTGATCCCCCGGAGAAATTGCACGAGGCTAAGCCAGACGGGGTTGGTTTGGACTTTGAGGCATGGGCCGAGTGAAACTTACCAAGTTATTTGCCTTTTTATCTGGCAGTTGACGAAATTGGAATTCAAATCCCCCATGACTTTGTAAGAGTTATGGATAATTTATGCAGCCGTAACGGTCCTCGGTTTTCCATTTACAAGTTCCCCTCCAGGTGTTGTCATTTTTATATTTCTCAGACTTACGTCTGTTAACGCTTTCGTCGTCATCCGTTGGGAAGGGAGTGATGCTCTCCTAGTTGTTTTATCTTTATCGTCGCGTTATTCTGGATGCGAAGAGGTCCATGAATGCGCCGCTTCATTGCTTTCATTTATTAGGTGGTCGTTTCATAAGTATTGTCCAATGCTTGTAACTTGGGCTCAGTATGAGGCAGCGGGATGAAACAAACATGCTGTGAAATTGTCATAAGTTTTCTACAAATTGCATGTATGCATTTGTTTATTGGATCTATGAGTCTTTAGTTATAGCTCAGACAGTGAGAACCTTTCTTGTTTGTCCGAAATATCGTGAAAAGAAAAACGAGTACTGTAATTGAATCGGTATGCTTTCGATGACTTCTCGGAAAACTTCAGAGATGTTCCTCCCACCAAAATTAATGGCAAACTGACCCACGGGCATCAAGAGAGAACCAATTTTTTTCCAAAAAATATTAGGCAACTAGTTTAACGATTCTAAAGTGAAGAGGAAAGCATTAGCGAGAAGCCATACCACAATACGGAAAACCGCTGAGCACATCAACCTCCTGAAAGGGGCAATAAAAAAAGAAGTTAATGAAGCCAAACTGTGAAATTCACATATGTGATGGAGCTAAAAAAAAAGCTGCTTGCTCGATTCAGACAATGATGAATAGGATCATCAGCAACATTAAATGATAATGTTCGCATGCCGGGTCCCGAAAATGCTCGCACAAGAACAAGACATTCGTCATGAAATCAGCGCTGGTAATTTTAACGCGCAATTGGAGGCTGGGAAAATTTTCCGGGTCATTGTTACGAGGAGTCATGAGCACCTTTAGATACCACTTTTGTGGTCAGTCAGCACTGTGCGAGCAACGCCGAGGTCAGATACACTGAGGAAGTAGGCGAGCGATACCGAAAGTCAGCTCTTTAGTGTAGGATTTAGACGTTTGTCAGAACGCTGGGGAGAAGTGCGTCCAAGTAAAAGTGACCTGAGTGGAATATGGTATGTAATTACAAATGTCCAACCACTATGTTGTGAAAGTTTCAACATGGTATCTTTAAAAATGAGGAAGTTATGACTCACTGTATCTTACCTATTGAACCACCTACGTACCATGCTTTCGTTTCGACTCACTACATTTCACCAGAAGTCATCATAAGTCCGAAATAGATGGCATCCATTGTTAACGGCACATGATAATTCAATATTTAAAGCTTTGTGTCTTTCGTGAGCTTATCAAAGTGTAGTTCCCTCAGGCTCGTTCGTCTAAAATCGCTTCACATATGAGGTCATACCATTTGTATCCACACGTGGCATACGGTACGCCAAGAGCCCGTAATGGAACTTGAGCCACATTGGTAACCCTCGGCGCCGTTTTTAACCTGAGCATAATGTAGTCCGCTTCAGGTCATTTCGTCCGAAAACGCCACATTATGATGTCATACGACCTTTATGCCAACGTGACGTCAAAAGCGGAATGATGATTTCACTAATGGATTCGAAAATAATCGTTTTTATAAATGCCGTTTACGCGGACCGGAACTTCGTATGCATCGACGGTGTGGTGAATTATTTATTTGCGTTCTATTGGGACACACATAATTCGGGCACATGCGACTGCGTGTCTTTGTCCAAGCAACATAACACGTTCTTTCAATTCAACTTCCTAGCAAAGCGTTTGAACATGCATATCGCGCCCCGTGCAGTCCAAGTAAACGTATTGATCGTGCCCTGCTCGACGCTGCTAGCATTTCTAGATGGACTTCCTTAAATGCATACATTATTTTCTTGTTCAATCTACCATTCTTATACCGTATGCGTATTTGACCCTTTTGACAGTTTATCAGCGGCCAAGGTCAAAGTTCGACATGATTTCTCAAGAATCCCAAGTTTCCTAGCCTCAGATAAAGGCCATGTGGCGGAAATTTTTAATGGAAGATATGGTGACATTATTCAAATTGGACACCACGTGCGTTTTACAACTGGCCACATTAGCAGCTCGGCCGGAACTCAATTCAGTGCGGCGGCTGAGGTACCCCCTTTTCAGACCTCGGATCAATGGTGATGGCTGGACGGCGACGCATCGCTGTACTCCTCGTATTGAACGCCGGCCCCAGTGGACGGCCTCGAACAGAACGGCGCTGTTGTTCACGGAGTCTAGTTTATTAGTGTGAACAATGAAGACAATTTGGCCAAACGATACCCATGGTGCAGATATCCGACAGTAGTGGAATTATCTCCTCGGTGTCAGTGAACTGCAGCTCCTTAAGTAATCGGAAAACCTAGCAAAAGTTTGAAACATTGACAACAAGGCAAGATGCCGATTGGTTTTCATTCGAGATGTTGGATGGATTCGCCCCCGTCTCGCAGCACGTGCGCTCCGCTCCCAGCTGGGGACTGTTGACGGCGCAGTCCCACGGCGTGACGGCTTCGGGACCTCGGCTAAAGGTCGTCCCCTCGTCTCCGCCCGTCGGTCTGCTCGTAATCGACGACCCAGAGGCTGTTAGGTCGTCTGAGAGCCCCAGCACGTGGTGTCTACCGGTGCTGATATTACCCCGTGAGCCTGAACTGGTCCGGGTCGCGGCCGGCGCGACCTTCAACACCAATCTGCCGGCTATTGATCCCGGCCGCCGCGGAGATGACCTGTTTATAGGAGAGGTACAGGCGCTGCCTGTTGATGCTGCTGTGGGCCAAACACGGTGTGGAGATTGCCGAATCTCCGCTGCTGGCGGCGAGTGATGTGCCGGCGATGGCGGCAGAGTGGGCTGCTCCCCGTGGTCGTTGGTCTGTGGTCCTCGCGTCGGTCCACAGTCGGCTGTGGACGCCGGTGGATGCTGGTGCCCGTCTGCAGACATGTCCGTTCCTGGCGCGGTGTGACGGCTGCTGGGGCCATACGGAGCTCTGCTGTCTGGTAATCAGACGGAGCGGCGGCCCTCGTCTCCTCAGAGGCAGCGCTCCAGGTAGTTGATGGCCCCCGGCGCCCTGCCGGCCGGCTCTGTGGTGCGTGAGGCGGTAACTCGCCGCGCCGGTGAGTGGACAGTCGGGGCCTCGCTCCACTGGTCTCGGGTCACCAGGCCCATGCCGGGCTCTCGACGGCTGTCGTACGCAACGCTGCTGAGCTTGCATTTAAGTGCCGCAAGCTACAGACGTGGGGAGACTTGGCCGAAGCTGCCACCAGGCTTCGGCGAGCATTGGAGAAGCAATAGCGTTGACACTAACGAAGACAAGTGGTGTCGTACAACCCGGAAGATGTAATGGAATTCCGAAGTCTTCTATAGTTCCGAACTCTTCCATTTTTCGAACTCGAAGTGAAGGTGATTTATGTACGACGCTTGGTGTCTTCGGTCACATATTTCTTATGATATGTTGTAATATTTTTTTAGGAACAACGCGGACATGCAATCAGGAATGCTCAACCATTTCCTAGACTTTTATTAAGGAATTAAATTTAACCCCAAGAAAGCTTGGAAGTTTCCTTTCATGATATATGACGTTGCTCGATACCACCCCCGTGCTACGGAATTGGAACTCGCGGGTACTCTTTCCCGTCACTGGGGGTGGGTGGTCGTCCCTGATAAGGTCCGCGGCTGAGAAGTTAACACGACGCTTCCACGGAACCCAGCACTTTGAACACCCAGTCCGCAACTGCGGGCTCAATATTTAAGACTTCCGGTGCGTGAACTGCGTGTTCAATATTTTAGACTATGAACTGCGTGTCCAGTACTCAAGACTTAAGACTTAAGACTATAAGACTATAAGACAGTACAGTATTTAAGACATCCGGGCTGTGGTATATATTGTAGATTCTGGTGGCTGGGTGAGATCCCTCGCGGGGAATCACTGCTGGGATCTGCAGGCGTCCTTTCCAAATGAGAGTGCGTATTTGAAACAAAATTATAGCACACGAGCCAGTTCGTGTTTCGTTTCTCATCTGTTCTGCCCCGTCTGAGGCAGGCGATCCCACCAAGCAGTGTTTGCGAGTCTCCAGCCCACCTGCCTACCCCCCCCCCCCCCTCCCTCCTCCCTCCTCCTCCCCGGCCTGGTCCCGGGGCCGGCACGTGCCGGTGAGGCCCGGCGGCCGGGGTTCCCGGCCCGATCTGCTAACTGCGTCTCCGTGTCGGCTGCCGGTCAACCAACGTCGGTGACGAGATGGATGGACTCCCGACCAGCCGCTGATTGCCTTCCGCAGTCAGTCGGCCCCCGCCGGACGGAACCCGACAGGAACCACCACGGAACCCGACAGGAATCCGACAGGAACCACCACGGAACCCGCCCGGAACCAGACGGAACCGCCCGGAACCGACGCTGTTGGCACAAACAAGCGGGCCGTCACGGCCGGAAGCAGCCAACCGAAATAGGCCGACGTACATATCGGCTGGGGGAGGGGGGAGGGCTGAGGCGGCACGGCTGATATTGAAGACAGAGGACCGAGGACTCCGGAGTGATGGCTTCCGGGGAGGTGGTGGTGGCCGGTGCGCTCCGTAGGGATCTCCTGCTGACTTTTTGAGGGGGTTGTTGAGTCACTTCTGACCGTGAGTGCGGTGGTTTGATTGGGTCGGCGATGGCCGTCCCGAGCCGCATCGCTGATTGGAGCCGGAGCCGGAGCCGGAGCCGGAGCCGGAGCCGGAGCTGGAATAGGATTCAATCGAACGGCCGGCCTTACTGGTCCGGGGCGGAGTCATAGCGAGGCGCCACCAACCCACTGTCACTGTGAATCTGTGCTTTGTGGAGCGGCTTGCTTAATATTTTATATCACATCACGTCTGCAACAGAAAGCCCGCGATTTTCAATTGGAAATGATGCAATTCTGCTTGGTCTGGTGTTTGCTATTCGTCTGTGCGTCAATCTGGACTTATGAAACAGCCTCGGGGCATCGCCCTTCAGCCTGGCGACGAGGCCGTTTTCTCCGTAGAGGATATTGGTTCCTTGAGCTGGCTAATCAGTTGAACTGACTGACCTGGCCGCTGTGGGGCTAGGGAAGTGAGGAGCCAGGGAACGGAGCGGGCTGGACGGGAAGAACCCATTTCGCTTCACCACTGCTGCACTACGCTCCATGGCTGGACGGGAAGAACCCATTTCGCCTCACCATTGCTGCACGACGCTCCGGCCGGGGAAACCTGTCGGCAGCAGCATTGAGATCTTGCTGGTAGCAACACCGGTGCCAGTTTTTTCTGTTTCTGTCGCGGGTCTGCACGTGGAGTTCTATCTGTTGGCTTTTGGATTTTTTGCCTGTGTGCTCCCCCGGTGGTAGTTCAAGACATATTGGATTATACAGTCGTATTGGGTTGCCGCTTTGTCTCCGCTCGCGTAGTGCGGTCGGGCGGATCGGACCTAAGCTATAGGAGAGTGGAGCTTACGAGTCGGAGCAGCAAAGTTGTGTGCTATTTTGACTGGTATAAGCTCCATGTAGTCCGGGTAAGCCTCCCGGATGGTGAAGAGTTAGGCGCCATGCCACATTTCGCTCCCTGTCCTTCCATATTGCCAGGTATTGGTGCATTCATGATGGAAAGATTGAATCTTGTGATGAAAAGCAGAGCGAGAGTTTCCTCTCACGGAAGCTAGGTCTGTTATTGATGGATACCAATTTCGATAGCTGGCGTCTGGCGATGTTTTCCATTTGCTTTTCATTCCGACAGTCACCTACGTTGCCTGTAGCTTGCCGCGGAAGTCATAACGTAGGTACCGCATGACTGTAACCTCAGTACATCCTCTACATCTCTGCATTGACAGCGGGTGTGGGTATTTATGGCTTCACAAGCAAATGTGGTGAATGTTAAACTGAAACGTAAAGTATTGAAATATTTCCTTGCAGTACGTAAGACATGAAGTAAAACATTATTTCTGGTTGCCATGGCACCTGCTTCTAAGGGGCTGTCAGCCGGGAGAGCAGCCGGGACTGTCGGCCGGGCAGTAATTCGGGGCTTGAGGCCACCTTTGTCGCAGGCAGCTCGTTGGCCACTCCACTGGGACAATTAGCCGGCTAAAATGCCTCGTTAAACTGAAGGAGCTATGCGGCACGAGACAAGTGGAGCTTCTGAATCGTCCGCTTGACCCATTTTCGGGGGCGCTTATTACGAGATCACAGCGGAAAGCTTTGAGTTGAGTACAGTTCCGGGTGGTACCAGGCAGCGTTGTGACTCAACTTTGACTCGTAATAAGTTGAGTCAGTCATAACAATTTTGAGGCGTTGCTTGGAAATAAAAAAAACTTCACAAGTATTCTTGACGGCACCCCCCATGGTCAACAACTATTCGTGTTGTTGAGTAAAAAACGAGTCGACTAAATGAACTTTCACCACCTCCGTGAGTCAGTTGAGTCGAGCCAAGGCTAAAAGTGAATGAGTCAGAGTTGAGTGGAGTCACAGCCTTTACCCAACCACTTCAGTCAAGAGTCATTCGAAATGAGTCAGAGTAGAATCAGTAGGAAAAAATATTAGTCGAGCACATCCCTGGTACTAGGCAAACTAGAGACTCAACCGAATCAGGTCCTTCGGTTATTCTCTTGTGCGTTAACCCTCGCCAGTGTAGGACAAAACTGCTGCGTCTCCGTGTGGTGGGGGGGGGGGGGGGGGGGTATGC
>JARFNZ010177338.1:0-16231 GCA_031763405.1 Balanus nubilus
TTAGTGGGGGGATTCATTATGACGCCCCCCCCCCCCCACCCACCAGGGCGAAGTTGGCTCAGACCCCTACCAGGGCCAGGGTTAAAACTATTGGAGGTCATCACTCATCACAAAGGGCATGGAGACACCTCAAACAATTATGACATATGACTTTGAAATGATACTTTCTTAGAATGTGGTCTCCGTCTATAGAGCACCATGTTGGTATGTGGGGTTGCTGATACATTAGATCAAATGACAGCACTGGTTGAGCATGGCATTTTTCGCTCATGTCTGCCCCAGTTGGTTATGTCCAATGGGTAGATTTTTCAGTCGCGAAACAAGTGAGACAATAACAGAAAATATCAATATATTAAAGATTAGCAGGCGTGCTGACGATAGGAAGATAGCACTAGCAGAGCAGCACAAGAATTGTATTTATCGTCTCCATTGACATTCAAACACATATTGGTGAGTGAGTTGCGCCGCAAACATGGGCACGTCCACACTCCACCAATGTCAGGAACGAGGTGCGAAATATATAATGTGCGAAACACCATGAATTTGATTTTAACTGGGCAAAAGAAACGTGAATCTTACTTAAGTAGGTCGAGATGTGCTTTAGAATTCTCAACTTGATCTACTACAACAAAAAATATCAGTTCTGGTTCATTTGAATTTTGCCGTTTTTGCTATATTTGCCACCATGACCTTGCCAGCTGACTTTAACTGGTTAAAACTAGTGGAAAAAACGTTTGTTGCCATCTCACTGCTAACCCTGCTGCCAAGGCCAGGAGCACACCTGTCCTCTGATAGGTCGACCCGGAACCGGTCACATGCTCTGACCGCCCCGGGCGCAGCGAGCATTATCAGGTCGGACGAGTTTTTTCCGTTTAAACGAAGGCCACCATTTTCGCGTGGAGGCTGCTGCATGGCTTTCGAATTTGGAAATTCAAAATTGCTATTAACATTTCGATACTGGTAGGAAAAATAATTAGGTGCTTACATGGAGGATTGCAGATGCACAGTTTTGACAGGTGGTGCGAACTCCTGTGGCATTGAATGTTCATAAAAAATGATGCGATTCATGTCATTTTCTGCTTCTTTATTGACTGTATTATTATCATTTATATATATTTTATTTGTAAATAATACCATAAGTGTATTCGATAAGACAAACGCTTTCAAATAACACCAATATTGCTTAAATTTGTCGGGATACCGAAACCCGTAAGCTGGCTGGGCAGAGGGGTCATGACGTATGACCCCTGTTGACCCTCAAGACATTTCCGTTTCTGCGCGAAACTTTGCATATATGCTTCCAACTAAATGGACAACCTTTTGTGAAAATTTGAGAAAAATCGAAACAGGCAAAAAATTGCAAAATTTTGAACTTTTGTCAAGATAATTAGTGCAAAGACCAAATTTCTGATTTTAGGGAGTAAATTTGCATTCCATCATATTCTTTGACTCTTGCGCTCTCTAACGATGTATAGCTTTGTTCCGATATTTTTTTAAGCCTGGAGATAAATAAAATGACAAACGTAATTCGATGTTCGACCTTGACCAGAATTTTAGCACACCTGTATCTCGTGATCCCGTGATCTGACGACAATACAAATTTCAAAATCGGAATCAGCGCCCAGGATAACCCTGAATATAAATATAAAACGAAATCGGAGAGAGTGTGGTATACAGTGTGGTATTCACCCTTGCCTTGGTGATTTGTCCTGGAATTACCCTATAGAAGAGCCAGAAACGTGCGGAAGGCACCGATGTGTTCGTCTCGTGAAAACACATCGGCTGATATGAAACATGACTTTTTCGGTTAAACACGTGTCCTTTGCCTGAGGTCAAATTTTGAAATTGACCTGTCAATGTCACTATGTATGTTACGAAGCGCATTGACACGATGGTTCTTAAATTATTGTACTATCTTTATTAGATCAAAAGTTATTCGCGAAAAACTTTTTCCCTAGAAAACGATCATTGCCTTTGATGACCTCTGCAGACTAAACTGTTGACCCGAGGTCAAATCTGAGGAAAATATTGCGATAGGGAATTCCCAGAGCTTTCGATTGCTTTATTTTCTTCCTAGCTATCATACTTTTTGTGCTAGAGCGAAAGATATCAAGGTAGGATTTTTAGGAACCAATTTGAGACATTTCGTAAATTTGACCTTATTTGACCTTGAAAATAATGACAGAATCATAAAAATTGCACACTATAGATTTCCCGGACGTCTGGTCCTACCCCCTCCAAATTTCGTTATTATAGTTCCTTATAGGAACCGAGATCGTAGGGGGGGGGGGGGCAGATACTGCCCCCTCCCCACCAGGGCGCTAACTTCTGAGACCCCCTCCAGGGCGCGTGTTAACAAAAATGTCTCTCCGTATATACTTCAAACTATACATTCCGCTCGACAGAATCCCTTCCACCTTCTCAGCTCTCGCTTCAGCTCCAATTTTGCGGGAATACAAAAGGTGAAACTAGGGCTCACCACTACCAGCATTTAGTAAGGAGTGCGTTTGAATATGGCATACTTCTGGTGATGTATAGGCGATTGGCGTTTTCCTGCTGTTTTTCGTGGCACTTGGCACTCCATTGAAGAGATTAAGTATAAATATGAGCACGTAGGTGCTTCAGGCGCTTCTTGCAGCTGGTCATACGGCGTGTAGTAAGATTATTGGTGACTACCGAGTACATGGTGCGTTGTTATCATTCTGTTTTCACACAGGAATAACTACTGTATTACCATGGTGATAAGTACTCAGTGGGCGTATCCACATTCCATAAAAAGACGGTAAGAAGAACTTAGCGACTTAATCAGCCACTATGCCTTTATATAAAAATGAGCCTGGTTTAGAGGAAGCACGAAAACCCTCTTAATGGTTGGCGGCTTAACATTAAATGGATCGTATTCCAGTTTGAAGTAAGTTTTCTAGATAAGAGTGAAATTATTTTATCTAAGAATATAGAGTAAAGTAGTCTCATACAATGGCTTCCTAAAATACACAAGTGATATAAAAATTGATTTACCTGGCGTATCACTAAATTGTGTCTACATAATGTAATTCTGAACACATCTGGGCTGATGTAATTAATGCTTCTTATCGTTAATATCATATTATATGTAAAATATCAGATGGAAGTTGTGTATGTTTCACCCTTTATGTAACTTAATTATGTAACAAATTAAGGCTAATTATCACCTTAATCTACGAACAAATAAAATGGCAAGTGTGACACCCGAAAACACCAGTTATGATCATCTTAAAAATGACGATTTAATTCAATCATTGAAATCCATTGAGCTCGTAAAGATGATTACACTGTTTATTTAACCTCTGGTGCTATTTTATGACTCCTATCTAACTTCCTATTTGGGGGAGGGGGGGGGGGCGTATTCCCATCTGCCTGTCTGTGTCCCTGGTCTCGAAATGGGCCCTGTTCCACCAAGTGAATATATTTCTGAATATATTCATGAATATATTCTGTCAAAGCATGATAAGAATACTATTCAGTTTCATCACGGGAATAGTAATTATTTCCGTAGGGCATACTTTCGAAGAAAATAGTTGCTGATACACTCGAAGCCGCGCGCGCTGATTAGCCAGCGGGTGGCACTATATTTTCCGCATAAAGGCAGAATGCATTTAGTTTTTTATTGATTTCAATATATTCCTAATTAGCTTTAATTTATATAATTAAGAAGATATATTTAGATGGTTTCCAAAGTCGTCATGAATTTAATAAAATATTCTTGAAATGCTGCTTGCGACCAATGACCAATGACCAATGCTGACACCTTTTTTGTAATCAAACGTCGCCGCCGTGCCGCCACACCCGAGATTCGACAAGCTGTGGCGGTTCGTGTTTCTATTGATGAAATTAGCCACCTCTTTCAAACTAACATGGTTTCCTGTTGTTTTTATGATTGATATTAACATCTTGATTGTTCAATCCGCCAAGTTAACCCAATTACCTGCGGGAGGCCAGAAATCCGATTCCATGTGAGGAGGGTGGGGGAGCAGATTCTGTGCCCTAAAGATCTCAAGATCTAGCAAACCGAGTTTGATAAAACAAACACCACTCGATGCGCCATGATACAATCTCTCTATGCAAGTCAAATGATTTTAGTTTAGGCCCAAAATAGGGGACTGAGGGAAAAATGGACAAATTTATGGCATTTTTTAAAAGCTATTCTTATCTCGTTTTTCAATCTATTGTTTATACAATAAACGTTTTTGAGCTTCTAACATAATGGTCTTTAGCGTATAAAAACATAACTTTTTTTGACAGTTATTTTAAACAGTTATTTTTTTTTTGGGGGGGGCACTGAATGATGATATAACATATGAGGATTGCTAAAAATCCTGTCATTAGAGGTTAAGCTTGATATTGCGCTTAGGTGAATCCAAGTATGCAGGTCCAGGATGGGGGGCACGACCAGACCGAAATAGTGAATATCACTTCCCATTTTGTATACCTGAGTGCGCCTCTGCCAAAAACATGTGCAATTGCTAGTATTTTGCATGCAGATTGCTACGAAGATGCATTTGATGCATTTATTATGCCGTATGACGCCAAAGAAGCAAGCAATCCCAAGGATTTCGTTCAAAACCATTTAATCGTGACAGAGTGCCTCCCAAAATGAGGCCCTGGCGCCGCTTCTGCAAGACAATCAGTCTTTACTCCCATTTTTACACAACATTTCTGATTTAATTATAGGGAAAGTCCTACAGTTTCGTGACGCTAGGCCGAACGGTTTGGGAGTGGCAAACAAAAAAACACTGGGGGGGAGGGGGGGGGGGGCAGAATCTGCCCTGTCTCAACACAACCCAGCATCTGCAAGAATGCAGTTTCACCCAAAAAGTTGATGTAGATGAACTGAAAAGTGCTGCTGAATGAGCCATTAAGATAAACAAAAATGAGTTCATCCCCGGTTCTTCCCAACCACAATATTGATCTGAGGGATCCGAATGTCCTTCAACTGAAAAGGACCCTACACCCCGATCATCGGTCTGAGGTATTATTTCCACTATGCGACAGCATCGAGTTGAAGTGGCAAGCGGAGAGTCATCAAATTTCGACCGAAGTGTAAGATCGTTTTTGCATTTTTGAATAAAAGTAAGAGGAAGTGCTTCTTTTTGGCGTGCTCGGGAAGTACTGAGGTTTACAGGATTTTTTCCTTCAATTATTTAATTGCGGCATTGTGGTCTTCTTGATGGTGTGATTGATAGTGTCGGGATATACATCCGGTGGTTTCGAGTTCCAGTCTCATGCCACCTAGGCTTCATTATGCGATTATCACGTTAAACTTACATCTATCTTTCGGATTGTCACCTTGGAGTTCCCCATTCTGGTGAAGTCCTATCAACTGGATGCCGTGAAAATGAAATACAGCCTAGTCAATAATAAACGGATAGCTAATAGATTTCATGGTTATCCGACAGAACAGTAGACTGGCTGAGTTAGCTTTGGAGTTAGCTTTGGAGAGCCCATTTTCATCTGCTGAAAATTACAATCGCGAGGTAAAATAGCATCACTTAGAAAGTATACCACCAAAAGTGGCATACTTTGGGACGTCAAGCTCGACAATCAGCTGGCTAAATGGAATAGTATTCGTTACGGTCCAAACACCATGGTGCTGCGGACATTGGGGCTAAAAAGAAGAAGCATGGTCGCGAGGCCTCAGCGCAGATATGACGCGGCTGCGACGTCTCTTGCACACGTCGGTAGCCATCTCAGGTACTGCGGGGAGCGATCTGGCGCAGGGGTAAGATACCTGCCTTCTGTGCCGGTGACCCGGGGTCAAATCCCTGGGCGGGCCTCTGAAAAAGTCGGCTGGCCCCCATATAATAACCCTCGGAAAAGGGTGAGAGTTCTAATAAGCACTTGGTCACATGAGGATATTGTGCTTGGTCCACAAACTAACCAAACCTAACCAGAGCGGATCATAATCAGGCAATTCTTTTTGGAGTTGGAGATGAGTTAAAAAGCATTTGATAATACATATCTCCTGTTTGATGATGTGGTAGCACGTTTGAACCTTACTATCAGTGGCACACAATTCATTACGTTGATTTTAACAGTCTTTTACATTACCGCCAAAGGTGACAATGTCCAAAGATTAATCTATTCGCGATTCTCGGTCTCGGGGTACGGGGTCGACTACGGACAACTTACGACGCTACGCCCACTATTATCTTTGCTGGTAATCGGGGTTCCAGCAAACCTCCTGTGCATTAGATTCGCCTTTGATGTCAGCGGATTTCTGATAATTCATCAGTTCGACGGCCATATATTCGTAGAAACACACATAACGAATAGTCACTCACTTCGTCAAGTTCGCCATCCGCGACAACCAAACATGACAACCATCGCATGACTCGCACATCAGCAGCTTCATGAACCAACCAAGACCATCGGCAAAGGCTGCAGATAGGTGACGTTGACAAGAGATATCACACAGGTTCATCACAACGACGATTAGTGGGCATTGTTTCTGCCACTGGCCACCTCAAGCGATGATTAGAAGGCTGATGGTAGTGACCGAATTCTGTAACAAGAGATGACGCACCTCTACATCGACCACACCACCTCGGCGGCGCCACCAGGTGAGTTCGGTGGAACCGGACAGTCTTGTCATCATACCGCACATTGACTCCACCCCTGCGAGGTCACATCATTGTCACAACACGTAACATATCACCACATCATTGTCTTGACGTCTCTTCAGCGTCATGGCCTTCGTCGAAGAGGCCATGGAATGGGTACCATCTGTGTTCTTTGAGTCGTGAGGGCTCGGAGACAAGACAACCCGCACTTGAGTGAGACACATTTCCACAATGCCCGGCGACGATGACTGTCTTTATCGTTGTTCTAATGGTATCGCGACGCTAGCTGCTCGAGTCGACCCTGGCGACTTTGTACAAAGGAACATCGTCGTCGTCTTCCAGCATTTCTCGCATGCGCCGTTTGTACGCCTGGCTCTCCGGGTTGTTGTCCTGGTTGCGACACTTCTCCAGCTTCCGCTCCACCTGCTTGACCATGTCTCGCTGCGGCTGCTCCACCATCTTCACGAGCAGCCTGATCTTCCGCACGGCCTCCACCAGCGCCTGCAGCTGCGGCCGAGCGGCGGCAACCAGCAGCTGCGAGGTTACGTACGCGTCCAGGTTCTCCTGCACACGGCTCACCGCGTACAAGATGGCGGCCAGCGCGATCTGCGCAGGCGCGAACAACATCACGGCGTCCGTGAAGAAGACAGCCTCGAGGAACTCGTCGATGATTGGCCGAAGCCGATCGGGGTTCTGCAAGTTCGGACAGCGCGTCTTGATGTCGATCAGGAGACCCTCGACGGGCCGGAATGGGTTGTGGACGGTCAGGTGGTAGTTGACACCGTGCATCACCGTCAGCTCGTTGTTGAGGATGATGTCGGTCGCCTTCTCCTTGTCGCCCTTGACGTTGGCGACGAACTGGCCGATGGACACGTTGAACTCCTCCACCTTGCAGGACAGGTAGACGCACGTTACGAGAATGCCTTTCGGATGGAAGTCCATCACCGAATTCTGCATGTAGAAGCGTTTGAAGTAGTGACTGGCGGTGCCGGACACTGCCTTCGGCATCGGCGGCTGGAATACCTTGCAGAAGTCACGCAGGTGACATTCGTAGTACTGCGTGATGACCCTTTCTTCCGCCGGAGTCAGGTAGAACTCGGCACGCTTCTCTTCTGGCGTGCCAGCGCCATGTTTTTCGATGAAGCGCTGATTGGTTTCCTTCCGGCGAATGGCGATTTCGTCCTCATCCTTGAACATCCAATGCTTCTTCTGAGAACTTGTTGGGAACATGGTGCTACCTCATGTGAACCTGCAAGAATAAAATGGGTATGTGAGTCGTATGTCACCGTAGTCAATGGTCATATATCGAAAAACCGTCAATTAAACTCTGGTCCGCACCTATAACACAGAAGACTGCTGAAAACTGCGAGCCGAGACGTCAGGTTAAACCTCACTTGGTATTTTTTTTAAATATAAATTTTGTCTGAAACTTTTGATTGGACGGATTCCAGAGGTCACAACTCACGCAAAGCAGAGCTTGTTGCGTAGGTCCTGACCCGTACCGTAAAACTGTCCAATCGGGAATTTCCGGGTAGCCGGCATAATTTAGACCGAACGTTTTGTCCCACATAGCCGAACACGGCCCGACTCGCTCACTGACGTGACGTCATCTAGCCTGGCCTTGATTGCGGCCGCTGCCACCGACCGCAGACCATCCCAGTCAGGAGCAAATAGCGGACGCTGAAGCGGCTCGAACCCGACCCCCGGCCTCCCACTACTGGGCGATCAGTGCCCAGTGCTCTCCCTAATGAGCTACTCTTACTGCCGTGTATATATGCCGCATCATTTCGAATCACTCTAGTGCTTGCCATCAGCTCATAACCTGATATTTTCAGCAGGTGGCCCTCGTTAGATGGGGTGGCAGCAACCACTTTCAAGGTAAGGTGACATCAGACTCAGAGGCCATGGTGTTCCACGACATGAATACAACCATCTTGGACATGTAAAACCAACTTGTTAATTACGTTGATTACCATGATTGTCACAATATGCAGGATGGGATATGCTTGATTGAAGCTGGACTGGGAGCAAACTTCAGGAGGCAATAAAACATAGACTGATAACAAATGTACCAATGTTTGGGCATCCTTGCAGGCCATTAGCAAAACACTGATATCAGAATAGCCAGACAATAAGTGAAGGCCAACCAAAGCAGCACCAAGACCATGGAGCTGTACCCAGAACAAGACAACACACCAGAAAAAAAAGTTGTTTTGTGTTCCTTCAATAAAATACTGCGGTCTTAATATGGATTGTGCACATCAGAAAATTATGGTGATCCATTCTTAGATCTCCCCAGAAAGCTCACAACACCAATTTGATGGCCTCTGGAAGGAGATCAGATGCATACCAACAACAGACTCGTCACTGAAGTAATGAGGTCATATGACTGGACCATGTTGAGCAGCATGGATCTAGAGGAGGCCTACAAGTTCTTCAAATCGAGCCTCACTAAGGCTGTGGGGGACTGCTCCAAAAGGAGAAGAGCACACCCAAGGAAGATCCTGTATATGAACCGAAGAGCCATGCAGCTAAGGAAACAAAAGAAATAGACTATGGTTTTCAAGTTTCATAGGCTATGATATTTTTTCCCTTGTGGCCCCCACCCTGGATCCACATCTTTATGCCGATTGCTGAACATGTCCTAAAGCAAGCTTTTCATGCTATTCCTAATGTTCCACAGCAGCATTGTCTTCATCACACCATAGTATGAAACATTCAGCAGGATGCATTCAGCACCAGGTCATATAACCCCACTCACAGTTTGCTTGCTCACTTATCACTGCAAATGGCATGGCACCTGAAGAATTGATCAAATATTTGTAAGTTGAGGCCACCAGTATGCAGGTAGGAAGCTTAGGTATCAATGGGGAGTGATCTGGCACAGGGGTAAGACCTTTGGTGTCAGTGATCCAGGGTCAAATACCTGGGCGGGCCTCAGAAACAGTTGACCGGCCCCCATATAATAACCCTGGAACAGGGTGAGAGTTCCCATTAGCAGTTGAATATGGGAATACTATTTGGGAACCCTTCAGTAAAATGGACCAGAAGCAGGTGGAGCATGTGCAACGATGTACCACAAGAATGGTGGAAACCATCAGGCATCTCCCATACCGGGAAAGGCTGCACCATCTCTGTTTACCTTCGCTCTACTACCGTAGTTGCCAGGGGGACATGGTAACTGTTTACCAGCTGTTCCATGGGGGCGTGGATGTGCTGTCACAAACATTTTTGACTAGGAATGAATTGGAGCAGACGCTGGGACACCACTGGAAACTACGCAAGTCCAGGGCATCAACACTCATCCAAAGGAACACTTTCAGCACTCGGGTAATCAACGATTGGAACTCCCTGCCAGCAACAGTGGTGTCAGCAGCAGTGTCCTAGGATCAAGGAATTTGGGTGTGAAATGACACCCTGTGGATAACATTTTTCCACTCTTTTCCCAAAGTCCACTTTTAATTTTCCACTCTCTCCTAAAAAATATTATCATTTACAGAAGCTAGTTGTGAGGGGTGCATTTTGGTAGAGAAAAGTACATCATTTGGTCTTCTTAGGTTATGTATTCCCCTCTTAATGCTCATTCCTCGACATTAATTTCACTCTTGATGCATATTTTGAAGCCGGAATTTTCCACTCCCCATCCTGGCTTCAAAGCAATCCTAGGACCCTGATGGGATATAAAAGAAAATAAATAGGAATGTAAATTGGAATGATCCTCTCTTTCATTTTCTTCATAATAAGGATAATTCTTAATGCTCTGATACTTACTGATACTAGCTGGATAATAATGAATGCTAATTATTTTGCATATCTAAATTGAGCTGTATCTCCATGCGGATTCTTTATGACAACTGAACAGAAAAAATGTGTATGTGCCGCAGAGCAGACTTAAGATTTGTGATTGGTGTTTCAAACCTGGTCATCCAGCACAGTTTCATGTAAATCTGAACTGTCCTGTATTTGCATGCAAATCCATTTTAACATTTGAATTGACTGTAAAAGCTTTGTATGTGCTGTAGAATGGACTTCACATTCACAATAAGCAGCATGTCAAACTTTGTCAGAAGGCTCAGCTTTGTGCATATCTAAATTGTCTGGAATGTGCATGCAGATATGCTGTAATGACTCAATGGGAATAGTTTTGTATGCACAGCGGAACATAATTCAGATTCGTGATTAGCATGTTCAACTTGGTCAAAATTGCCAGTTTGGTGTAAGTCTGAACTGCCAGGTATTTACATGCAGATCCATGCAACAATTTAATGAAAAAGTTTAGATGTGCCTCGGAACGGACTACAGATTCGTAGTATTAGTATTTGTAGTAAATAAAAACATCATAAATCTAAATGGTGGTCTGATATCTGCATGCAGACCTGTTATAACAGCTTAACGGAAAAGGTATGTGTGCCGCAAAACAGACTTCAGATTTGTGATCAGCATATCAAACTTGGGTAGAAGGCTCAGCTTGGTGCAAATATGCATTGTCTGCTATCTGTATGCAGAATGCAGATTCTTGTAAATCCGTTTTCAACTACTTAACAGTTTTGTGTGTGCCATGGAAAATACTTCATATTTACTATTAGTGTGTCAAACTTGGTCATTATGCACAGTTTGGTGCAAACTGAATTGTTCTGTATGTATGTGCAATTGCATGCGGATCTGTTATAACGACTCAATGGGAACAGGTATTGTATGTACCGCGGAACGTATTCGTGATAAGCCGCTCATCACGAAATTCATTTCAGTGATCACCATTTGTCAGTGGGCAAGCACCCTCCTTAGGCAACTGGTGGGCAATAAACACATACCTAATGTTAGCCAGACATAATGGTCAATGCTTACCTTAGAGCGTTTTACATTTTTTAATTTATTTGCGACACGCAAGTGTAACTAAACACAAAATTACAGTGTACGCTATTTTTATATTTTTTCAGGGTGAGCAATTTTTATTGACTGGTGGGGGGGGCAATTCCGCTGACTGCGGGGGCATTTGCTCCTCCCAGTTGACATGTTAAAATAGGCCTTGTCACATGGTAACACCTGCTTGTACTCCCGGACATCAAACATCAGGAAGCGAGCGTGTTATAAACGTTTATAAGGGCGTCGCTACAATTATAGGGGCGTCGCTACAAAAAATTTAGTACGGGGACCAGCCAGGCATGTGGGGGAGCCAGCAAAGGGTCTGGGGGACCGGCTCCATGCGGCTAATGTTGAAATCCTTCGAAACCTAGAGGTGCCGAGAGGATATCGAGCGAACCTGGGGGGAGCCCGGCCCCCAGACCCCGCCCCCCGGTGGCGACGCCCCTGACTGTTAACATGATTGTAGCTTTGTGCACCCCTCGACTCGTTAACCCGCCCGGCGCTGGGGTCTCCAGACACCTTCCGCTGGCTTGGGGGCGTTTATCGCCCCACCCCCTCGATAGCTTCCGAACTGTTCTCTGATCGGGACGCGTAAGGCGGCGATCGAAAGGTCTCAACGAGACGACTCTAAAGCATGCTTAAAGTTTTCTTTCCAAGGTCAGAGTACAGGGCAAGGTCAGGTCAAAGGCAAAAAAAATCACGGATTTTCGCATTTAGACTGCAGAGACAAGACTATCAACAGCAGCGTGCCCAAACTCGGCCAAAACACTTCAAAATATCACACAAAGGAAATGCTAGAGTATGAATGTCATAGTAAGTACAAGTCAATGTCAAATTCAGGTCACAAAAGGTCACTATGTGTAAAAGTCATGTGAATGCCGTGCGCCCTATGTTTTATGGGTTATTTCAGCCATATAATTTGATGGTTGCGTTCATTTTGCCAGATGACTTCAAGTTCAGGTCAGATCTGGTCAAAAATATGTTTTTAAATATCATATCTACAGGAATCAACTGGTGTTATTTGTTTTGACGTACGAGGTCTGGAAGTGCCAAAAACGATTGTTTTAATGACGTCACTCTACTGTATACACATTAGAGTCATCTGGGGTGAAAAATAGAGCTATTGACTCGAAATTTGACATGTTGATCAATCATAGGTGGTTCTCTTACATATTTTCTGTCTTTTTTAGAAAAAAAAATAAACCTTAGATTTCGTGACCCTTAGAACTGGATTTTCTTTTCTTTTTAAATAGTTGTTTTAATTGTTGGGGTCAAAAACAAAAATGTGAAAAATCTGGGATAGCCATTTTGTAGTCAATGTCATTTCCTATCCTTTCCTGTCTTTCGTTTGCAAATTTCTTTTAATCTTGATGATAAATATTCGTTCAAACATTCTAATGTAGACCGAAAATTGCCTGACATGATATTTCTAAAACGCTATTTTCTCAAAAAGTTTTCGGTCGATTTTCTCAAAAGTTTCTACAATTGTGTCAAATTGATGTTACATACGGTCTGGAAAGTTTCGTGCCGACATGTTGTTCCGTGTTGGAGTTATTAGGAAAGTTCACTGGGGGAGGGGGGGGGGCGAAACCATCCCCCAATGGTGGGTTAAGAGCATAAACTTTGTGCAGATTTAAATTCCTTAACCCGCGTCCCGTCGATGTCCCGTGGATTGCCGAGCGAAATAACGTTATTAAACGCATCAGCACCAAATAAAGCGATATTAATCGAGTCCCTGGCACTTCCAAGTACAACTCTAAGCATTTGGTAATAATGGGTCAGGTCTAGGTCATCCGAGATCACGAGATCAAAAGGTGAAACTGCTAATTTTGGTCATTGGGAGCTGTAATATATGTTTTGTTTGTCAATTTTTCGTCAAGGGCAAAAAATGACCATAGAACATTGTTTTTTTTTCATACAAATCAGAAAAATAATGAAAAGAAATTCACCAGTGTTCAAAAACGTCAAACGGCAAAACGTTCAATGGTTAAAAACGGTCACTTTTCGTGGTATTTCTACAATACCATGAAAAGTGTCCATCTTTTACCTTTAGCATATCCTTGAATGGCCATTTTTGAAGATATCGACTTCAAATTTGAGACAAATATCCAGAAATCTAGTCTGAATCACATATGTTTCGGTTTGAGGCATTTTTGAAAATAGTCAAATATGCAAAACAAATATCAATTTTGAGTTTGGCTGATTTGAATTATCAAAACTATCAGTAATTCAAAATTTCAAGACAACATTTTGATAGACAAATCTATTCTGCGTCTTTTGATATAAACGACTGACTTTATCTTAAAATATGTGCGCTAACCAGCGTGTTTTTCGCAACCCTTATTTTTTCCAAAACGGGAAAGCATGACGTCACTCTGCCGTATTTTCCGGTCGACCTATCAGACCTCATTATTTTACTTTTGCCAGTATGTGAGGAAAAAGGGAGGATGCCGTTCTCCCCCATCGGGGTTAGGTTAATCGAGACACGACACTGCAGCTTCAACTTGAATACTTAAAAAGTGTTGCTTTTTTAGGACATCCGAACAGCGCGGTTATCGGCGCTTCCAAAAGTGAAACAAAACAACCTTATGCACTATACGGTCGGTACCATACATCTAGCGGCAGATTATGATCAATGATCATACTACATCCCTATTCCAATATGTATTACGCATGGGCAGCGTATCAGACGCCTGGGAAGGGCCGGTCTCCACAATATCCCCTCCTCGCACACCTACAATCAACAGAAGTAGGCGCCCACACAGTTCCGATGTGCCGTCACTACTCTGTGGCACATTCTCCGACAACACCGTCACTAATGTGGTAATGCCAGCTGGGTCGGTCCCAGCGGCCGGTGACCGGTCGGGGCTGGTCCCCGGTGGCCCGCTGGTCGGGGCTGGTCGGGGTTGGTCGGGGCTGGTCGGTGCCGGTCCCCGGCGGCCCTGCTGGACGGCGCAGGCCGCAGGTGTCCGGCCGCGCGGCGCTGGGGCCCGACCGGCGCGGCCTATATAGAGAGAGGCCGCACGGCACCGGCCAGCAGCCGACCGAGCGCGCTGGTGACGCAGCAGCCGCTACAGCAGCCGCTACAGCAGCCGCAGCCGGACGCACTCTGAGGTGAGGGAACAGACGGCCGGGAACATAGCAACATTAGCATCATGCGATCGTTTACAATGAGGCATGGACAATAATGTTCACAGTTGATATGGCCAGTGGACATGTTCTAGCGATATTGCCGTCTCGTGAAAAGATGCTCCTATTCATTTGCTCTAAACAATGAAACGTTCGCGTGGTTCTGCCGCGCCTGCCTGTCTTACCGTTATCTACTTACGATTACCGCTATAAAACATGACACTCGAATAAGTTCTTAAGACATTATTACTTTTATCATGCTAGCATTATTATCTATCACAATTAACTAAAAAATTGACTCATCTGAAATGCTTGTTCGTATTAATAATGGTTAGCTTAAATACGATCAAAATACTGAAGGGCATTGCTGTTTTAACACGCGCCGTGAAGGGGGTCTGAGAATTACGCGCACTGCAGGGGGGGGGGGGGGGCGGATTCCGCCACCCCTACGATCTCAGCTCCTATGAACGCTGGAATAACAAAACTTGGTGGGTAGGTGGGGGCAGTAAGGATCTCTTTTGTGTACAAATTTGATGATCCTAGATCAATATCTTCGAGATCAAATGAGGTCAAATGGGGTCAAATTTCCCATATTCGGACATTCTCCAGAAGCTTCGCATTATCTCAAAAACTATAATAGCTAGGAGGAATCCGCAAACGGCATTCTAAAGCCCTTGAAACGCTCTTTCTTAATTGTGCCATTACAAATTTGACCTCAGGTCTATAGTTTAGACTCCAGAGGTCATCAAATTTCAAAAATCTGGTTTAAGCGATACTTTGTTCGATACAAACTTTTACCTAACAAAGATAGAACAATTATTTTGACACCATCATGTTTATCTCGTCAAGGCGGTCCGAATTATATCCACTTTAACATGAGTAAGTCAATCTCAAAATTTTACCTCTGGGCAAGGTCAAGGTTAAGGTGACAACCCTATTTCCTGCGGGGGGCATATTCTGCCCCCCAGTGGTTTTCCGATTTACACTCCCAAACTTTCCGGCCTAGCATCACGAAACCTTAGGAATTTCCCTAGAATTAAATAAGAAGTGTTGTGCAAAAATTTGAGCAAAATCAGTTCGGCAGAAGCGGCGCCAGGGCCTCATTTTTGGGAAGCACTCTGTCACGACGAAAAGCTTTTGAACGAAATCCTTGGGATTGCTTGCTTCTTATGTGTCATACGGTAGAATGAAGGCGTCAAATGCACCCTCCTAGCAATCTACATGCAAATTACTAGCCATTGCACATGTTTTTGGCAGAGGCGTGCACAAGTACACGAAATGGGAGGCGATATTCACTAGTGCGGTCTGGTCGTGCCCCCCGTGCGACATACCTGGATCCGCCTACGCGCAACATGAAATCTAGCCTGTAATATCAGGATTTTTTTTTTAGCAATTCAAGCATGATTCAACATCATATTGTGCCCAGCAAACCCAAAATTTCGATGAAAGAATCCCCACATAATACCCAAAAATATCCAGAAATTCCCCATTTCTTGAATCCCTGAATACGCCTATTATTTTTCATTTTTTTTCAAATTTTTGTACTTGTACGTTAAAGACCTTTATGTTAGAAGCTCAAAACCGTTTTTTTTTGTATGAAGATCGACTGAAAAACGTGATTACAATAGCGTTTCAAAAAA
>JARFNZ010177449.1:4205-16229 GCA_031763405.1 Balanus nubilus
CCTCCCTCCAGCAGGTCGTAGAAAATCCCAGCGGGGCGCTGGTTAAGAATAGCATATAAACGTTACACTTTATGAGATGGCCGTGCGTTGATACATGAAAACCACTACACGACATGTGACAAGATGTATCTAATACGATGCTGAATATAAGTTAGGGTTTCTACACTAGAACATAAATGATGCATCTTCTGGGTACGACGATCCGCTTTGGGCCCCAATTTCCACAGATAACTTTTTAAGGCAGCAACAGGCATGAGCGGAATTATCGCACCGGATGTTCAAACCTTTCAGCTTGCGCCAATTGTATTATTCAGGGCCGACTCACTGAGGGCGACAGAGTTGATACGGGCGACGTGAGTGACACGATATTAACGGCTTGTTGTGGATGGCGTCTGTGATATGAATTCATTACGTGCCACCAAAAAAGTTACTTTCATGTAAATGCTGGCTATCTGCGACAAAGCTGAACAGTGGCCCGGTGTCTGTCGCGCGACCGTCCAGCGACAGCTGCCGCCTAGTGTGAGTCGGTCTTAAGGGTGACACAAAATAGGCAACAGCTGTCGCAGGCTGGATAGCCGACCGGCTTTGATCCACATAGGCAACATTTCCGAAGAAGCTTTGTTTTCGTTTGGTGCCACGTGATAAATTTAATTCATATCCGTCATACACTACAAGCTGTATGTGTCGTGTCGCCCGCGTTGCATATGACGCTCAGTGTGAGTCGATCTGAAGGTATGTTAATGTTAAACAGAAACTTAAACTTTTTCCATTCACCCGGAAGAAAGGTTCTATGTTTTCGCTACACTGCGCCACGTTTACGTGAGCTTCTTTGCATTAGTGGAGTACTGTTATCCACACTTGTTGAGTATCTTGTGATTTATATTTTCATGCAGAATGCACTAAGTTACATAAATAGCTAAACTGGACGTTGGTCTTAAATCCCCTATCCCCAACTAGTGTGTGGGCCCCTAACCACACACTTAATTTGAACACAATGGGTCCAGCTGTTCCGGAGATACAGACAAGGGTTGTGCACGTGCACACGTACAGATACACCCATCCCCTGACTTGTGTAAAGCTCGTATCTAATGGGTCCCAACCACACACTAAATTTGAACACAATCGACCCAGTCATTCCTGAGATATATAATAGGGGTGTGCACGTGCGCACGTGCAGATGCACCCCATCTCTGTTTTGTGTTAAGTTCGCAGATGATGGGTATCTAACGGCGTATCAACTGCACCCAACCCCTGCACCCTACCCTGTAGGGTGGGTGGAAGGGTAGATAATACCAGATTGGTGATTATTGTGAACACGGGCACCTGCTGATGATTGTGGATAATGTTATTAAGAACAGTGCAAGTGCGAGACGCGGTTACCGCACGTACCGTCTGGCGACTTATATTAATTGTCTTCGGGCACGGGTAGCAAACGAATTCTCCGGCTATGAAAATTATCTGTCTTCTGAAATTTGCTCTTCAACATATTGCGCACCGCGCAATGCAGGCATACCAGTATGATAAATCATAAGATGTCCATCCATCCATCCATCCATCCGTGCGGCATGCATAAAAGCGCTAATAGCTCGGAAACGGTTGCGGCTGGATGGGTGAAATCTGGCACGCAGCTTTGCTGACAAGGTCGCACCATCATATACAAATTTGGGCACACTGTGACCAACGGGGCGCCATTAGCGCGTGCGCGCGTGCTGCCAATCGATTTAATATGGGAAGCGAAACATTCGACAATGGCGAAAAATGGGCCAGCACCGCTCGGATCCCGGGCTGATAGCTCGGCAACGGACTGCCGCAGTGTCATGTGCGTGTGATTGCACACGCGTTCCAAATGCATGTGATTGCAAAGTGTTATTTAATATGCTCCATCTTCCATACGTGTTCTTACGAGACGTCTTTTTCCTTCCTACATCATAAAGACATCACATATTTCCCTATTTTGTATTCATCCATTCACTATCATGTTACATACAAATTAGTAGTGCCTTCATTCACACCCCATTTAATGTCACTGCAACGCGCGCATCATTTGCCCCCTGATCCTAACACGCACGCACGCGGCGGAAGAACTCCCGCTCGCACACTCCCAACAATCGACACGCAACAAGTTCAACAATGACGTCATGGCGGCGCGTTAGCCGGGAGAGGAGCCTCCCGACAGAGCGAGCGCTCACGGACGCGACTGATCGCCGCTACAACACATCCCACGTCGGACGCCGCAGGTGGACAATAACAACAAAATAAATAAAGACATATCTACAGATGTCCTGGAAATACAGGGATACGCACATATATCACAAGTATTTACAGAGTACGTCGCTGAGGACAGCTGCCCCGGAGGAGGGGAGCAGCGGTGCCGGCGGCTGGCCAGTGGCACTGCCGGGTCAGCCTCTTTCTGGGCGGAGACGCGGCCCGGTCACCGTCCGAGTTCTGGCGCCGACCGACCCAGTAGAAGTGGGTCAAACACGGGCAGCGCTCCGAGCGGTGACGTCATCACCGAGGCTCCGCCCTGCTGGTGACGTCACGGCCGTGTCAGTGACCAGACGCCGGCGGCAGGGCCGAGGGAGGGGTTCGGGGGAGGGAGGGAGGGGAGCCCTGCGGGCCAGCTGACCGGGGTGGGGTTACCAGTGCCGATTGTGGGCAGTCGCTGTCTTGTCATCTAGTGCGGTATCAGGTGCGATACGCAGTTTGTACTCCTTTCAGACGTAACGCGAAACTATCACTCTCTCATTCGCAATTTTTAGAGCTCGCACACTTCGCCTTAAAACTAGTTAACAGTGACAACAACTCGTGAATCCTTCCACTGTGGAACAAGATGCTGGTAACAAAACAGCTGACGTGCAGCCACCAGCAATGGCCCACATTGAGCAAGAATAAAGATAAGCAAGTTGAGCTTCTGCCATTGAGCAGCGTTGACACATTTCAGAGAAACGTGCGGTTATTTGGCAACTTCCCCGACTAGAATCCTCAGGGTCTAAATCTACATTCAATCTCCATCATACGGAAATTTCAGAAAGTAAGCTCAAATACCATTCTGACAAACTGCGAAAGGAAATAAGTGTAGAAGTTGTCTCTAGTCTTGTGTCTATAAATAATACAGTTATCTGTCTGGTGGTCTACCCTGCAGTCAACGGCAAATATGTGACCTCTGTAGGGGATATCTACCGTCCACCCGAGTCAGCTGGCCCATCTGAGAGGGGTGAGGGGTGGGTGGGGTGAAGGTGCAGCCCTGTTGGCTCGCCAGACCGCCATAACGCAGCCCGGGTTACCGCCAACAGCGGCAGTGTATGAGCGGACGGAGCCAGGCCGACCTGCGAGCGACCATCGCCTCCCCGCGTCATCCTCGACCTTGAGCCTCTTCACAGGGCGCGAAAAGGGGCTAGGCCAACTGACTGCGATCAGAGGCGTGTTACCGCTCCGCCGACCAGCGGCAGGCTCGACCGGCGCCGCCGGTGACTCGATGAGCTCCTCGGTAATGCCTGCAGCCCGCTCAGAAGTGGCCCTTCTTGTGCAGGAAGATGGGGTTCTCGAAGGCTGAGAGGACGGAGCGGTCTCCGCCGATGGTGCGGTACCGCAGACAGAGGAAGGCCGACAGCAGGCAGGAGATGATGAGGATCGCCAGCAGTACAATCAGCGTCGCCGCGAAGCCCGGTGTCGACATGCAGATCATGTGCGAGTCGTTGCGCACGGGGAAGATGACCGTCTCGGTGTCGTTCGCGGCCGAGTTCTCCAGCGCGAACGCCAGGTCGCGCGTGGACACCACCTGGATGACCCTGTTGATGCCGACGTCGCGCGCCTCTTCGGGCGTCGAGCGCTTCTTACGGGAGCCGTTGTATCCCTCAGCGGGAGGGGCGCCGTAGGCGTCGGCCGGTCGCGGCTCGATGCCCGGAACGCCGCCGCCCTGCACGCACTGCTCCGGGCACTGGTAGCGGCAGATCTGCACTGTGCACTGGAAGTGCACCTCCATCGAGTCGGGGAACTTGAACGCCTGGAAGTGCGCGTACGAGAGGACTGACGCCGACGCGCCGAAGTTCTTGATCTTTGTGAACTTGGACATGAGCTTGGGCCGGGAGATGCAGCCAGCCTGGTCGACCAGCTGGATAGGGGCGCGCTTGCCGTCATGGGCGACGCAGTTGCGGACGAGCATGTCGAACTTGTTGTCGTCGTCCTTGATAGCGAGCACCATGGTCATGGTCTGTCCGATCTTCACCAGTCCGCTGACCTCAGATGCCCACGGACCCTTGCCGACCTGGATCTGCATCCAGCAGCCGACGTTGTCACCGGCGAAGTCGGCGCGGACTACGTCCAGCATGTCGACCGGGAAGGGCCTGAAGGTGACGGCCTTCTCGTACTGGTTGTGCCACGTGCAGCGCAGCTTGCGCGCCTGGTCCCAGACCTCCTGCACCTGAGGGTCGTACTGCATGATGATGGTGTTCTCGAAGTAGGTGCCGGAGCCGGTGTCCTTGCCGTATCCGCCGTACTGGCCGTTCTCAGAGTTGCCGGTCGTGCCGCAGGCGTTGATGCTGATGTCGAACTGCGCGTTGGCGCCGCCAGAGTTGGGCTGCATATGCACGCAGTTGTAGTTGCTGTAGTGGCCCTTGCTGAAGATAATGCCGTTGAACGGCTTGTCGAACTGCACGTTGACGTGCATCAGCGACTTGTCGCACTGCACATCCAGTGAGACGATCTTGGGCATGTCGGTGGCGGGAGAGCCCCAGGTGTCCGGAGCCGGGGAGTCGTAGCTTTGGGCGGGGGCGGGGGCGGGGGCGGGCTGGTAGTCCTGCGGCGGCTCCTGGTACTGCGCCTGCGGCTGGGCCGGGGCCTCGTAAGAGTCCTGCGGCGCCACCGGTGTCTCGTAGCTGATGGACTGCGGCTCGGGAGCGCCGTAGCCGTCGGAGACCGCGTGGTTGGAAGGGGCGGCCTCGTAGGCCTCGGCCGGCTGGGCGGGAGCGCTGTACACCGGCTGAGGCTCCGGAGCGGAGTAGCCCTGACCTCCGCCGCTGCTGTGACCGCCGCTGCTGTGACCGCCGCTGCTGTGACCGCCGCTGCTGTGACCGCCGCTGATGTGACCGCCGCTGCTGTGACCGCCGCTGCTGTGACCTCCGCTGCTCTGACCTTGGCTGTCTCCGTGACCTCCCTGGGGCTCGGAGTAGGTCACCTCAGGAGCCGGAGCGACGTAAGTCGCCGAGTGACCCGAGCTTCCCGCGTGAGAGTCGCCGTGTCCGGAACTTCCGTGACCGGCATCGTGTCCTCCAGAGCTTCCGTGTCCTGCTCCGTGTCCTCCAGAGCTTCCGTGTCCGGCATCGTGTCCTCCAGAGCTGACGTGTCCTGCTCCGTGTCCTCCGGAGATGCCGTGTCCTGCTCCGTGTCCGGCTCCGCCGCTGGGAGCGCCATAAGCGCCGCTATGCTTGGGAGGAGGAGGTCCATAGGTAGCCTTTGGCGGCCCATAGGCGGGCTTTGGCTTCGGAGGGGGTCCATAGGTGGCCTTGGGCGGTCCGTAGGCAGGCTTGGGTTTGGGAGGAGGGCCGTAGGTAGCCTTAGGGGGTCCGTAAGTGGCCTTGGGGGGTCCGTAGGCAGGCTTGGGCTTGCGGAGGGGAGGTCCGTAGTGGGGGCGGGGGCGGGGGCGGGGGCGGTGGGGAGGAGGACCGTAGTGGGGCTTGGGACGGTAGGGTCTGGGCTTGCCGCCTCCCTTGCCAAAACCGCCGATGGGGCGACCGATGGGACGTCCGTGTCCGCCTCCGTGTCCGCCGCCGATGTGTCCGCCGCCGTGTCCGCCGCCGTGTCCGCCGCCGCCGTATCCACCTCCGACGCTCGGAGCGTGCGGGAGCACCACCGTGCCGGGTCGCACGGGCACCGGGTACGGCACCGGGATCGGGCCCTGGCCGCGCGGGCCGCCCTTGGGCGGGTGCGGCGGTCCGTACTCCCCAGAGGGCTGAGGCGCGCCGTAACCGGACGAAGGCCCGCTGTGTCCGCTGCCGCCGTGTCCGCCTTGTCCGCCGTGTCCGATGTTTGAGTCGCGCTCGATGCTGCGCTGCTCCACATCGGGAAAGCCCTCGGGAGCAGGCACCTTGAAGGGCGCGGGCCCGTCAGCGGTGCGCTCTTCTGTCCGAGACTCGAGTGCGATCTGGTCCACCTCGGTGTCGATCTTGTCAGCGAGTTGCGGCTCCTCCTCCGCCACCACTGTCTTCACCGCCTCCGGCGACTCCTCCGCAGTGGCCGCCACCAGCTGCAAGAAACAAAACGGAGAAAGTTAGGGAGCTGCCCGGTTTCGAACTTGAGGCGTCAGGAAGGGAAACGACATAATCAAGGGTGGAGGGAACACTATGCTCTCAATGCATACTGGGTTAGAGTTTTGAATTACTCGCGAGACGAAAACTGATTTAAGCGTGCGGTGTGGTTTGAAAACTGTAGCTGGTGAAAGTCATCGGAACCTCGTTGATTCAGCGGGTTGTTAGGGATACGAGGTGTCATGTTGAAAGCTTTCATTCCCATTTCGGCTTTATTTAAATCTACTCTTTGAAATTTATGCAAACCAACCGTGCTCGTTAGAGCAGCACCAAGGTGTGTTGCATATCAGTCATTTGTATAACTCCCCCTGAATGAAATCCACCAAGCTGTTGCCGTTGAGTGCAAGTACGTCTGACTTAAATATGTTTTTAAATAATTATGCAGCCCTATATTGTCTTGTTCTCTATCCACCTCCAAAACAGCATGGTTTCATTGCACGCGTGAAGATCCGTTACTTTCCCCGACCCCGTGGCGTTTTCTAAAAGACAATCTCATCTGTAAGGCTGTCATGCTACATTTCAGATTTTGAGCGCGTAAGATGGTCGGAGGTCGGAGGTCGTTCGGCTCCGCCGAACGGACCTGACAGCGGGTGATGGAGGAAGGAGACTGGAGAGGAGACCCAACATTCTGTCTGTACATATTTGAGAGACAAATGGGATCCCATCAATCTCAACGGCTTTCTCCGCGGACGCTCATATATGGACGTTTATGGGATGAAACAATTTCGTTTTAATATAAAAACAATTTGAGGTGAGAGTCTGGAAGAGATTGCCACACGAAGTGCCGATATTTTAGCCATCTGTTGCCAAAGCTCATTATCTTGTTTGCGTAATAAACAAACTTTATAGTTATGAGACCCACCATCTTCCGTGGCGACTCCGCGCTGGCAATATTTGTGGATGAGATTCCTGCCGGCCGGTGCCTGTTGGCACTTCAGCCGCCTTCGCACTCACTCCCACTCTCCAAACTACTTCGTCCCACAGGTCACATCCTGCCCCTGCCCCAGCTCTGACTCCACCCTGCTCTCCCCTCTCCCCAGCTCTCCCCGGATATACGGATCTTCCGACTCTGACTCGCCCTCCTGTCCAGCTCAGCGCAGCCAGCTCGACCCTGCACCGCCAATAATTAAAAACCGATCCAGAGGAGAGCGCGCCGCCTACCGCTGCCCCAGGCGATTGGTCGACCCAAATTCGCTCCTCCTCCGTAGACGAGCCGGAGCGTCGGCCGGTGATAGGGTGTGACAGATATGACGCGGGGCTGGCAGAAGTGGCGCGGCTGACGTCGAGTCGGCGCACCGAAAATGCGCAGGCAGGAGAAGTCATTGGAATCGTCAAATGAATCGTTAAAATCGGTAGAAGCGTCATACAAATTATATTTGTACTACGGTGCCGATATTTGTAAAAGGGATTCGAGCAAGCGAAGCAATATTGATCGCTTCATCTTAACCCTATCAACATTTCCACTTCGTTTTAACAACACAAGTTCACCTATTTATCGCTATAAAATAGCGGCAACTTGTAATTATGCTGTTTCTTGCATACGAACCACACCAAAATAAAAAATAGTTGAGTAATAGTGACCTCTGACGCTGGACAGCGGCTGTAATTTTGTACCGGCCGCATTTGTCTTGAGCGTGTGATGGAGTGCGGGACACGGGTTGGTGGGGCCGCCCGCTCGTGGTAACGACTTCATTTGTCCATCCGGGGAGGGAAGGCGCAAGTGTCACGACATGGTAACGGCCGGTAACGGCTGGTAACGACCCGTGAAACTGCGGTGGATGGCCCAAGACGGAAGGGCGAGGCTGGGAGGGTAGGACGGGAAAACTGACACCAGACCAGCTTGGCTTTCTCCGTCCGGGCGCGCTGATAGCTGGCAATCAAGAGTCACGCACCAGCGAGCCGCGGAGCGAGCCCCGTGACGGTGCCTTGATTGACCACGGTCGGAGTAGTCACAGATCGAGATCGGCGGCGTGCCGCTTGCGTCCGTGACCCGGCGGGGCGGCTCGGCGGCGCCGCTACTAACCCAGTCCGACCGGCGCCGCCTGAGGCTCGTGACGCGTTCTGCCGTGACGACACGGAGCCGAGCCAGCCAGGCGTGAACTGACCGGCTGGCGGGGCCCGGCGGCCACACTCGGAACACCCTCGGCCGGCCGAGAGAGCGACCAGCGCCGACGGACAACGAAAGGAAAAGCGGCGGCGAGGCGGCCCTCGACCGGCCGCCCGGGCAATTTTACCGACCACATTGGTGAGAACAGCCAACCAGATCAGATACCGGGCTTTCTCCCCCATACTTCCAGTGTTTGTTGGTTTCTTTTACGGTTGGTGATACTCGACTGGATGACGATGATTATTCTGGACAGAGGGATTTGAGAGAAAGCCAATATAGCATGACACAGTCAATAACGAAACTTCCCACAACGAACGTCAAACACCCTTCATGTATCAAGCACCACATGACATACGGAAATAACTCGACTTCGAATCGGCTTGCGACACCATTATTAGCCCATCGGAATTCGATCAGCTCCAGATTTTGGGAACTGGCCCTATTGCTGCTGCGTGTCCGGGTGTTTGGGTCCCATCACGACACTGACGTCAGCCAGCTGGTGTGAGCGGGACGGCGGTGCCGGCCACCACTTTCTCACCATTCTGGCATCCCGAGTCATGACCGGGCGTCCGACGACAGCCGAGTACCGGTGCCGCTCAGCCCCGTTACACGGTCCCGGGGCTGTCTCATAAACATAGGGGACAAACAAGGTTAAACAATTTTATAATTACTTATGCTACACGCTTGCAAAAATGCAGTTGACAACAATGTGTTGGGTTTCAATGATTTTTGTCTGGATAATCTCGACGATTATCTGCTTCATATATTGCTAACGATTCAGTTGCAGGAATGTTAGTTAGTCATGAAACCTGGTAGTTATTCATGAACATGATTGCTGTATTTAGCTCAGATAAGCTATCGATCTAAATTCTGGCAAAATACTGCTTTCTTAGTAAGCGGCGTTTAACTGCAACTGAAAAGGGTTCCAAGACGATTTTCGCGGAATGCCTTGGTTGGATTTGCATGAACAATTGCCGAGTTATTAGAACAGCTCCTCATTACATGACTATACCCAGACTGGAATGCTCACTTGCAGAATTACGTCATGTGCGTGCTAGCCACGACAACAATGAGTTGTAATTGCTCGTTTCATGGATTGTAACTTTTATGGGCGCTACCTTTCTCATTGTTCCCATTCCAGGACGTAAGTGGCACATAAAGCTCTGCCACCCATCAAGCTTGTGTTCGAAGTCCAGTGGTTCCCCCTGCCTCGATATACAATAGGATCTCCTCCCTACGAGGCTGGTGAGGTGGGTGGCGGGTATTCCAATGCCACGTTTGACAGCTACATTGTCGATACAATCGAGAGCGACAAAAAGCCAGTTTGGGCAGGCAGATGTGAACCGGTGTGACGGCGCGATTACCGCTCACTGACCAAGAGTCATGTAAGACATTTAATTTTCATAAAAACTTCCATCCGTTATTGTAAAAACTGCTCACAGACTCGTAGGATACCCGACTCAGTTTCATGGACCGTGTGCGGGCGGATAAAGCCAGGCCATGCCCCTGGGGGTGGGGTGGACGAGTGTCCCACTTTAGTGAACTCCTGTGATATCCTCCTGATAATAACACTGTTGCTTGGGACCGATCCGATTGCTTGGGACCGATCCGATTAAATGCTTGGGACCGATCGGATTGGAACAAAATGCTAAAATGATGGAAGTTATGGATAAAATTTACAAGGCTAAGTGGCTTCCATTCTTCTACTGGTTACGTTATGGCCAAGTGTCTGATTTTGAATCAGCGAAGTGATTCATATCGCGATATCGGTGTGAAGGACAATGCCAGGACTCCGATGGACCGTTATGGCTGAGCCCCCTCCGACCCAGAGCGCGGAGCTGCCTTTTAGATACATTCCTGTTTCTCACTGCAGTCTCTGGTGTTGTTTATCAATGCTGACTTGCAGTTTCCGACATACGCGGTTGACCGCGTTTTCTGAGCCATCACCTACTTTAGAGGGACACCAACTCACTGCGTCGCCAGCGTTACCATGGTTACCGTAAGACGCTAATTCCGGCCCGCGCGCTGTAATGACCGTAGTGGTTTATGAAGTAGCATGTGAAGCACGCTCCACGCAGCGGTCCCCCGGCAGCGGCGCGTCATTTTAGTGCACACCACTACGTGCCGATGTCGGCGGGGGCCGCCTACACGCTGGGCTCCTGATGGACACCGCGTGGCGGCCGGCGCTCCGCGCGCGGGGCGATTCCTCATTGGTGCGCGCATAAGAGAAATCCTCAAACACGACCAGTCTCGGGAAGTAGGTCATCATCATCTCCGGGTTCGAGATGAACGTGTGTTTTCATCAATCAAACCGAGGAATGGCGAATGACGGAGCCTTGACGCAGCCGACGCTATAAATTGGGCGTCGATAACCTCGCAGCTACTGTGGCTCCCAATAGCACAGAAACTCACAACGATTAGCTTGGTCGCCACGCGCCAGAAACTCCCGACACTGGAGTGTGATGTAACGTAGGAAATTAGAAACTTCTTGTTATGAATATACAAAGAGCAGAGTTTGACTTTTAAACAATTCGTAAATCGATCGTAGGCAAAGGAAGGAAGGGAGGGAGAGGGCAAAAGGGGATGGAGGAAGGGAGAGAGAGAGGAAGAGAGAGAGAGAGAGAGGGAGAGAGAGAGAGAGAGAGAGAGAGAGAGAGAGAGAGAGAGAGAGAAAGAGAGAGAGAGAGAGAGAGAGAGAGGGAGAGAAATTGAGCAGCCCCCCATTCTCTGCCCGGTCCACCCACCCCGTTGCTGCAGCCGTGTTATCTCTCCTCCGTCTCCGTGAGCAGCGCAGCACCGAGCGGCGGCCCGGCCGCAGCGGGGGCCTCTTTGTCCTCGGTCGGCGCTCATGTAAATACGAAATCTGCGCCGAATCGGAACAATGCCCGGTGCAGATTACACAGTCACACACGCCAGCGCCGGCTCCCCGGCCAGTATTTGCATGCTGGCACGCGCCGCCCAGCGTCCGACTCTATCGGCCGCTGGCCCTCGGTCGCCCGCGGCCAGCGGTTCCCAGGTCGATCGATATGGCCAACTGGCCGCTGCCGCCGGCCGGGCCACGTCCTCTAATCTCGGCTCAATGCCGCCGGCCTGGTTGTGACAAATCCATGAAAGGCTGATAATGATGGCCACGTGCCGGACGGCTGGAGTTGACAGGTACGCACGCCGGTCGTCTGGTACGGGCCGGGGGTGGGAGGTTCGTTTGACGGCGATGTTGTCACTTGTTTGTCACCATGTCGCTCTGGCGACAAGCTTCTACTGGTGTTCACCTCTGCCATGCCGGGTAGGATGTAGTGTTTGATATACAGGTGTTTGCTGTCCGACATCTGGTCTGCGGCTCGCCGTGAGTGATCGTGTATCGTGACAGTTACCGCCCGAGTGTCGTCTCCGGAGGGTCACGGTGACATGCGACGTGTCACACGTGCGGCGGAACGTGCGGTGGTACGGTGTGACACGTGAAGAACGACACTGTACTGTGTCGCGCCGTTGGCAGCTGGGCGCTGGCTGTGTGGGGACAGGGGGGACGGTCTCCGCCCGCCGCTGTGTGGGGACCGAGGGGGCCGGTCTCCGCCCGCCGCGGTGTGGGGACAGGGGGCACGGTCTCCGCCAGCTGGC
>JARFNZ010177560.1:0-16225 GCA_031763405.1 Balanus nubilus
TATATATATATAGAACCCTCTTTATGTTTATACTCCAGTCTCATCTTGCCATTCCTTTCCCATTGTTCCACCTCACAACGTCACTAGCAACTTTCCGACACCTGAAGCCAATAAAGTCCCACCTTCACTTCTCATCATTCATCATGAGTGCCTTACTCGTCCCTTATTGGGGCATTTCCATAATACGACTTACTGAGGGGAGGGTTGGGTGTGTGTATTATTCCCCCCCCCCCCCCCACCCCCACACACACTCTGATCTCTGAAACTACTGGACCGATTTCAAAATGCAAACGGTGTTCGTTAGCCTTGGAATATTTATCGAGGAAAAAAATACTGGTGACCAGGGGTTGCTGATAACGTCACAGGTCAGATGAAAGTAAAATTGGTGACCGTTTTTGGTTGTTGAGATTGTCGCGCGAAATAACGATATTAAACGCGTTTTTGGTTAAGAACGGGAAAACGTTACGTCACTTTTTCGTCATGTTCGGCCGACCTATCATGACCACATCATTTTCCTGTTGCCATCTTATGTAAAATTGATGTGAAAGAGGGTATTTAAAATTTGGCTAAAATTTTGCCCTCGTCAAGGCGGTTCGAAGTATAGCAACTTTGGCCTGTTTTGGTCAATCTCAAAATTTGACTTCAGGGCAAGGTCAAGGTCAAGGGCAAGGTGACCTAAGTAGTTCACGTTACATATCAGTCGATGCGCTTTGATAGGACGAACACATTTGTGCCTTTCGCACGTTTCTATCTCTCCGCTATCAAAAGTTATTGGCAAACAATATTTTTGACCTCGGATGACCTCGGATGACCTTACAGGGGGTCGCTGGTCAAAAGTTGCAACTGATACATCAAGAATGCGCTAAGAAGACATCATCCTGAAAGAATTAGCTCGTTTCGTTTCGTTTCTATTGAAAAGGAAGGATTTTATTTTTTGCCTATTGACAAAGATCTGGGGAGATCTAAAAATTGACCTGACCTCAGGCCACCGATATAAATAATCCGATAAATGCAAGTTTTAGACATCTGAGCCCTTAGTTTGAAGTAAAGTTAATCCTAAAGGGTTGAAACGGATCTGTCAAAAACTCTGGCCGTAACATAACCGCAAACTTACAAAGTGGTCATTTCGCATGTTTGCACTTTGACCTGACCTAGTGACCTGACTTAAGTTGTCCCAAGATCAAGGCTTTCACGCAATGTGTACAATTTAATTATAGGCAGGTACTGAAAAAAACGGCGGCGCTATGCTTGAAAAACCGGAGGGGGCGAATTCCGCCCCCCCCCCCTCTCCGCTTCCACTGCGCGTGTTAAGTTAGTGAGAAGAACTATTACCTTGGCTTTGTGAACAACGTTTTTAGTTGGTTTGTTATTGTAGCGAGTGGTGCAGTGTCTGATGCTAACTCTTTGACTTGACAAGGTCAGCTGGGATGGCAAAAGCGATTGTTTATTCTCTTGATAGGGATGGCCTGCTCTCCGTTGTTGTGGCAATAAGATGGCATTTATCTGGCAAACGTCAGTCTGAAGTCTTATCTGCTGGATTTATAAAACGTTCACCGTTGGAATTATATACCGCTGAATCGAGGGTTCAGCGATCAGACCTAAGTTCGACTCTGGATGACATATAACCGAAAAATAAATGTAAATGATTTGCGAGATCGGATTGTTGGGAAATGGTCAATCTTTATGTGAATACTCGCAATATTAAAATTATATAATTCCAACGGTACGATCAACTTACACTTTGTTATTGGGCACAAAGATCGTAAACAGTTTAAAGCATGAGCAGTTCAAACTCATCAACCATGAATCCGAATATACAGCATTGACACTGTTAACTATAAAGGGCATGAACGATGACTACGCATACCGACTGACTCAGTGCATTGTGTGGCCTCGATGATGGTGGTAACATCATCAAGGTGGTAACGCCCGGTGGTAAAGCGAGGTAGCTGGCTGCACAAATCAGGAGGCTTATATCAGAAGGTTTCGTAAACAGATGGAAACGCCACCGAAAACTCGTCAAACGTTTACTGAATCATGGAACAGTGCTCTACCATGCACCATCGTGTATCAACCAAACATGTTATTTAATTCGACGTCATTAATTGAGGGTATTGTGGCCTTTGCGGTCTGTCTTCCTGACACGATTTCAAGCGACGTCGTGTGTCAATCTGGTGGCGAGTTTTCGTGCCGTTTTTGACCTGTGTCGGCTGTGGCCAGGGGTGTGCTGGTGAGATGGGTTGGGTTGGGTTTGGGTGGGATGGGCTAGTATGGGCCACCGCCGCCTGATATAGTGCCACCATGCACCGTCCTAAACTGCTGCCGTCTGTTCCCGCCTCGCCGCCGTAGGATGAGAAGAATCAGCTGCTAATTACAAATGTTTGGTTAAATTTGGTAAGTCGCTGGCCTGCTGATAAATAGATAAGAACCACCGCCCAAGCTGGGCCTTTGCGCTTCTCCAAGGCGAATGGCTCCTCGATATCTATGCTGAACTGCTCACGACACCTTTTGAGATCACAGCTTTGCCGTTTTCCATTTCTCGGCAGTATTTTCTTCTGAGGATGCCAATGCTTTTGGTAGTGAGGGGCTCAGTTGTGGGTGGCATGAGTTCTGATAATGTGGTCCAGGACATCTGTAGTTACGCATGTCTCTTATTACCTGCATGTTCAGCATGGGCGGCTTGTTGTAGCATGATGTGGATAGTATGACCGTAATGGAACTCGCAACACGTTACACCTGTTGACCTATTAACTTCTTCATATTAAAGTCAAGGCTACGGCACTGAACACGTCCGGTAAAGATTCGCTGCTGGTGATGCCTGCCATATTCGGTATACATTGAATTTTGCTATTGTTGCCAACGGGCTCTTTGTCTCTAAATAATGCAATACAATCGGATTATGAGTGATCATGTGACATTTTACCTTTAGATCTTTAACTAATTCCAGTAAAGGTATATTCAACGTCCATAGTTACAATCGCCGTCAGTACTGCTAAAACAATAACATGATATTAATTTTAATTCCCATACAGCATATATACATACACACATTTTTAAAAAGTTCATGGCTTAAATAGGAAGTGAAGGTCCTATTGGAAAGTTCTATTCATCGAAGCAGAATACAGGAGTAAACTCCATTGAAGTGCAACCACATGCATCACCCATTTGGTTCTATGATGATTATTTAAGAAGATAAAACAAAGCTTCTTAATCTCCACTGAGAAATTATGTTACTCCATGTTTCATCTGGATGACAAGGTGCTCCTCGTAAACGGGCCGAATGAGGCGTTCACCTAATGACGCTTTAACGAGATTGAGCTCTCTATTTTAAGCTTCTTCCAAGACTCGGTCAAATAATATTCGCTTCATGGCTCATCCGTCCTGATGGGATGGCGTAGTGCGGCCCGCGCTCCTTCAAATTCATGAATGTTCAGAGATAAAGTCGTTAACTGTCAGGTCTGTGTGAACTACACTAACTTTGTCCCCATGTGCAGATGAGCTGGGAGAATCTAGAACTGGTGGAGAGAATCGATGGCTACGGCCTGGCGGGGTCGAACTTTGACCAGTCCGTCTATAGCTATCTATCCTTAGTTAGGTGGCCTTGGCTTATGGCTATATCGACAGCAGCCTCCCAGTATAAGGGGTTCTGAGAAAAAAGATCCATTTTAAAAACTTAAATTATTCATGGTGAGTGTTAACAAACAATAATCAAGTACATTTTACTTCAGGAAGATTGTACATATTTTAGTATCTACATTTTTACTTGCAAATATGTTTGCAATGACGAAGCGTAAGCTTTATATAACAAAGGAAATAGGTGTATATTTTGTTCACAATTTTGTTGGGTTTCTCCTATCTAGGATACTGTCTTCCTTTGATGTATTCATTGTAATGTTGAACATCCGGTGGTAACTACACATCTGATATAATGAGAGGATACAGTATGAGAGTAGTTGCGTCTCCTGAATTTGTCGATACCCTGTAGATTGGTGTTTACCACATAAATGTCTTCATTTACCCCGGTAGGTATTAGAATGCACCAACTTTGCCAATTCACGACTTTCAGGAGAGGTCACAAACATTCCATAGAATATTATCATTGTATCGAGTTGGGTGGGTGTTGGTGTACGCATAGTTAAATACTATACGTAATTGTTCTCATGTATTGGCACATCTGTATGTCAATTTAATGTATCGAGCTTTTTCAAATTGTACAATTAGATGATGACATTAACCATAAGTTATATTATATGAGTGCCAATGATTGAACTTCTCATGATTTTGCATTTTTCTCATTAACTTTTTTAGCTACTGATGGCTACAAGACAGACGCCAATGATATGCATCTTTATCAGGTTGTTGTGGCATGGGGCATTGAGGCATGCTCGCTTCTTCACCTTTCGACTCCAGCTTCCACATATTTGCATCCCTCTTTTTCATGTGGTTTATACTAGCCGTTTTCAAGACTCTTACCATCCATAAAGTACCTGCATTCCTGACGGACCTAATCGCCCAGCAGACAGGGTGCTAGCAGAGTGCCGAAGGCTGCCGATAGGAGGTGCTAGAATTCTGTACAATGATCAATTTTTATTCATTCCTGGTCTGTTTCGAATCTTGCACCTCCACTGACCCGATCCCGACCCTTCACATTCCTCACCTGTCATTTGTGGAAAACATAGGCGCAACTTTGGGTTCCATCCTGCATTACTGAAGAACCTACTGCATTCGTAGGGCACCTAATCAAAACGCATGCCATTGCACTGATTGGTGCGGTCAAATACTGATTTTGGCATCGAATAGTTATAACAATGATACAAATCCATCCCAGAATTGTGATATACTGCTCGGTGCAGTATTTGCGTTCCCTTACTTAATTAAGCGCTTGGTCCCACTCGACGAGTGGGACCATTGGTCGCTTTCACAGCGATGGTTCCTAGGGGCCTAACCACGGCGCGGGCAGGGTGCCATTTGTTGCCATTTGCCATTTGTCTTCAATGCTCATCTGTTTCTAATATTGCACCTCCACCGACCCCATCCTCCTCGATCCTCAAGAATACAGGTACTTCCCGGATGATTCTAACGCAACAAACAAGCATTGTGAAAACGGCTATTGTGTGCCTAATCAGGTCAATGTTCACAACTGTTTTCCTTATCACTCCCTACAACTTCTGAATTTTGCATATGCGTTTGCTTTATGAGCTTGTTAATTACGGCTGGTTCAAACAAATTTCGGCAAGGTAGAGTCGACATTTGCTGTACTTTTCGTTTGCATTGCGCTCATTGAGAACTGGACCAAACTAGTATGGGGATGTCTGTCAGGGCTAAGCGATACGTTATGAAATAGCTGATTACAATCGCGGCTCGTGGCCGGTAACCTGGTACATGTATGTAGCGAGTGTCTTATTGTCAAACTATTTACCATGCAGTACACATGCCGTTGCGTGCTACCGGCCGTCTGTGGGACCCAGCCACGTCTAGGAGAGTGCTGCTGCTGCGCTTTTAGCCATTCATACGGGGCAACGCAAAGCAATATAGAGAACCCAGTATGTTGAGTACATAGTGTGGGACTTTTAATTAAGAGCATTATGCGGCACCATTTTCACTCAAAATCGTTTCCGTGCCGAATTGACAGCTGTAGCAGTGATGTAAATCCGCCGAGAATAGGAGTTTCACCGGGCCATTCGCTCGACGAGCAGCCACTCGCTAATGGGGCAATACCTTAACTAAATTGTTAAACAAAGACGCTCCGAAAACGCTGCACAAGTTATTGCTCCGTTTTCGCCAACACCGTTCGGTGTTCGTTTTGGCGAAACAGCCCTTTCAGTTATTAAGTCATTTCACTGATATCCTATGGAATCTCTCTCTATGACGTGTAATTGTCCAAAGTTCATATGGCTTCACGATTTTTTTTTATTCTCAGGGAGAATCATTGCACGAAGACTGGGTATTCAGCTTGTTCATGCCTGAAAAAAAACGCAAGCCATGAGCTTACCTTTCACCTATTCGACTATAGGTATACAATTACGTCATACATACTTCATCAATACAACAAAATGTCAAACAAAACACTTATATAATGCCCCTTGAACACATTTTCGAGCTGAAGATGACATTGAATGGTCTATATTTTATCGCCTTATAATACAGTTGCAAAAGCTATGTGCGAACATCAATACAACTGAATCCGTGCCGCTAAGTACCCCTGACCTCGCTTTACAATGATACACAGGAGTGGAATGATGTGAACCTGCGGTGGAACGCCTCCGAGTACGGCGGCGTTCAGGACCTCCGCATACCACCCAAGAAGATCTGGAAACCAGATGTTCTTATGTACAACAGGTACGTGTTCTGGCCATGGCACACCAGATGAGAGGCAGGCGTAAAGCCGTACACTTTGCCGGTGCTTCAGCGTCTCAACATCACACACCGACATCGACTTATGCTCACAATTCACATTGATTTGACGTAGGCCTGCCTCATGTGGGCCATGATGAACAGAGTCCACATGTTGAACTGAGTTTAGCATTGTCCACATGAAGACGAGGAAGGTGTGAAGTCATGTCCACATGAAGACGAGGAAGGTGTGAAGTCATGTCCACATGAAGACGAGGAAGGTGTGATGTCACTTCTGGAGATCTGATGCGCACCAAATCCAGCAACAAAAAGCACGATTTTCTTGAAACAATTACCTCTACTGAAAGATGGTAGGGGCTATTGGCTTCTCCGTTTCAGACAGAGCAAACACAATGACTGAAGTGCGTATGCATTCTGTAGTAGTGAGGTAAATCGGAGTTTTGGACCTCCGAAAATAGTCCGGTTCCGATTTGGACTTCGGTCGGTCAGCCACAATTTTCTAGAACAATTTTCAGGACAAAAAGCAGGGCAAAATATGCAATAATTCACGCATTTCCCTATCTTAATGGTTTCTAGATCTTACACTCTGTGGGGGTTTGCACTCTACAGCGGTGATGCGAAGTTGATAGAGTTGCTCGTTAGCTAGCTATGTTATGACACAAAAACAATGATATAACAACAAAAACAGGAATTATTTCTATGTTAGGGATATTGTAAAAAAAAAATTGGGAGTATTTTCGGACTCCTAGACACTTCGGACATCTTTCGGTCAACATTGTCATATTCGATCTGACTTTGGATCGGACATGATTTGGAAGTTTTTCGAATTTGTTGCCGTTATTCTGTAGTATAGTGACCCTGCTGATCAACATTGCTGTGTTCTTATTGCAGTGCGGACGAAAAGTTTGACAGCACATACCCCACAAATGTGGTGTTAAAAAACAATGGGAGCTGTCTTTATGTCCCTCCCGGTATTTTCAAGTCGACATGCAAGATCGACATCACCTGGTTCCCTTTCGATGACCAGGAGTGTAAAATGAAGTTTGGTTCATGGACGTACGACGGCTGGCAGGTAAATATCTTAGCTGGAAAAATATATTAGCTGGAAATATCTTAGCTGGACTTACCTGGAAAGGGTTGTCGGATACGGTTTACCTACATGACTCTTTGTTCTTCTACATGGAACGAATTTTGTTTGGAAGCAGCGTACCCTTGTGCTTCTGAATCTGAAGCACAAAGAAGTAGAAGTACACGTTGTCTATGCTTCACTTTGTCCAGATATTTGCTTAGAGTTTTTATGTCAGAGCTGTCGCTAAAGAGATAGCAATCCTGTGTTACTCTAACTTTGGATACCAGGCACCTAGATAGGAAGTATCTTTTCTCGGATACGCTTGCTTTTCCCTACTGAAAACTCTGCGTCACTCGCCTGTAACGGTGTTTGTGTGTGCGTGTGTGTGTGTGTGTGTGTGTGTGTGTGTGTGTGTGTGTGTGTGTGTGTGTGTGTGTGTGTGTGTGTGTGTGTGTGTCGTCATCAGCTGGACCTGATCCTGCCGTCGGACGAGGGTGATGCCAGCAACTTCATCCCCAACGGGGAGTGGACGCTGCTGGGTAAGAACTCGGCCCGTGCGGAGTCCACCACATGTCCACACGGAGTCCGCCTCGCGTCCATCTCACTTCCACGCGTACATAGCGTCCACCCCACGTCTAAATGGCGTCGACCTCACGTTCACATGGCGTCGACCTCACGTCCATACAGCGTCCACTCGGCATCAACATGACGGTCATCAGACGTTTTCAATTGGGCTCACATGTTGCCCATAGAAACAGATCTGCCTCTGTGGGTGAGACATATATGTCCATCTGACTGGATTATGCATCACAAAGTAATATTGTATGCATCGATCGTCTGTTGAAACCACGTGAACTTAAGCAGCTAAGATTCATGCACAACACACTACCATATCTTCTCATAGGTAGTTCATCACAGCTTTTTCACATACCTGTGACATGATCAGGATTCACCTGCTACAAGTCTCTGCAGGTACGATTAACTATAACCATGCCTATTTCTGACTTCTTATAACGGTCGTCTTTTTACCTTTCTATATTATACCTCCTTTTTAAACATGGGACGATACTAGAGTGCATATTTCTCAACAATTGGATGTTTCTATGTACACATGTCCTACTAAACTAGTGAGAAGGAGGTGATTGCCATAACTTTCCTGTATGCTTGGTTCTAGCATTAAAATAGAATTAAAGAGATCAATAATTGCATGTTGATTTAGAGCTCTGCTATAAATAATCAACAATAAATAACGATCGATGTTTGAACCTGTGCTCTGTTCTGTTACCTCTCCTCTGTTTTAGGTGTACCTGGAAAGCGTAACGAAAACACGTACGCTTGTTGTCCGCAACCGTATATTGATATAACGTACACGATACTGATCAGAAGACGGACGTTGTACTATTTCTCCAACCTGATAGTGCCGTGCGTGCTGATCGCCTCGATGGCCGTGCTGGGCTTCACCCTGCCGCCTGACAGCGGCGAAAAGCTCAGCTTAGGTAAACAGGCCACTGGCCACCAGTCTCCAGTGTCCCTCCCTCGTGTGTGCCCGCCGTCCACCGCTCCGTGCGGGAGGGTGCCAGAGCGCCGCCGCCGCCGCCGCCGCCGCAGAGCGACACTCGAACGACACGCGGCCGAAACGGCGCCTGTTTGACATTCCTTGTCGGCGCAATAGTCCGGCAGCTTCCGATTCCAGAGCCAAATTGAAATCCGAACGGCGACGGATGGTGGGGCTGAAGCCAGGCGGCGGGTTGGGGGAGAGGGGACTCCGAGATTGCTGCTCTGGCACCCTCTCTCCGGAGCACTCGCGCGTGAAGTATTGACCGCATGCTCACTCGTGTGGCGTTTTGCAGGTATTCCGGGAAAGCGCAATGAGCTTACGTACGCCTGTTGCCCTCAACCCTACATCGACATCACGTACACGGTCAAAATCCGCCGGCGTACACTCTACTACCTTCACAACCTGGTCCTGCCCGGCATCCTTATATCCACCATGGTTCTGCTGGCCTTCACTCTACCGCCTGACTCGGGCGAGAAGCTGACTCTAGGTAGGACGGGCGCCGCCGAGCCTGCCGCCCCTCAGGCCCACACTCGGGCCCCTCAGGCCCACACTCGGGCCCCTCAGGCTCTTACCCAGGCCCATCAGGCTCTCATTCAAGGCCATCAGGCTCTCATTCAGGCTTTCAGCCCGGCCACAACACAAGGCCTTTTCTAATCCATCAGATGTTCAATTGCTTCATAGTTCAGTTTTTCAATTGCTCGGTTGTTTCCTTGTTCAGTTACTCAAATGCTCAGCTAATGATGTGCAAAGCTCATGGTCAGTCCGATCGGCTCAGGGCGCTCTAATGAGGTCGAAACGCCTTCCATATTTTTCCTGACGTTGCAAATGCTGATAGTACTTAGCCAATAGCAGGTATGTGGCTCTGTTAAATATCCGTTTGCGGGAAAACATAAAATATGAATGCTCCGTTGCCTGACAATTTTTAGAAAATGTGTATATATAGATGGCTTTCTTCATCGATGGCTTCATTAGTTGCTTGTGCCATTTATAAATTTTGCCACAAAATGTGTAAGTCACGCACTTCCTTGTCTTTTATTTTGAGAGCATAAACAACAATTTCCGAATTTCGCATTGACAAACGCCAGTGCAGACTAGCGCCCATGAGCCTGACCAATGACCATGAGCTGCTGCATTTTTGTCAGTCATATACAGTAGTTCATTAATTGCTGAGATAACGTCAGACTAAATGTACAAAATGTTGTTCAAAACATGTGAAACCCAACTCAAACAAGAGCACAAAAGTCTGTTTCCGTGGTACTTTGGTTTGTCTCTGGCTGCATCTGTCGTCGTTATACCTCCCGTCGCCGGCCAGCACGTCTCGCTCGCCCTCGCGGCCACGCGAGTCTGCTGTTCTCTCTCTAGCTCTGTGTCATCCCCGGGAACTGTCCATCCCGCCCTCCCTCCATCCGGCCCGGATCTCAGGCCCACCAGGTAACCACGGCCAGCATGCTTGTCTCCGACAACTGACCCGAAACGGCGCGTTGTGTATGTGTGTGCGTGTGTGCGCGAGTATGTTCCGACTGCCGCGTAATGCCCGCCGCTCGAGTCACTCGGGTCGTTCACTTGATGGCGTGCCGCTCAGACGTTGTATGGTTAACACTGGGACTTGTTGCAGGCCGCGAGTGTTAGCCGACCCGACCTGCCCCCGCGGGACCTGCCCCGAGCCGTAGAGGCCGTCCCGGGCCGTCGGCCGCCGAGCCCAGCATGTCTCCCCGTTGTCCGTCTGCCGATCGGTGTAGTCCCCTCTTGGCCCCACCTATCACCCGCTCTCTAGGCTCGGCTTTGTTGATTCGTTCGCCGCTTACTTTTTGTTTGCCATTTCACTGCAGTATGGTCTCCGAGGCTGCCAGCCACCCTGCCGCGCCGGCCGATCGCCTCGCCCGCGCCATCTGCCGCAGCGCTCTGCCTCGCTCTCTCCTGCGCGCTCTCTCTTTCTCTGTCTCTCTCTCTCTCTCCTTCTCTGTCTGTCTGTCTGTCTGGCTGTGAGCAGGTGCTCTGTTTGGGCTGGGAGCTCGGCACTGCAGCCTGATAACTGCGTCTTCTCTCCCGCCAGGCGTGACAGTGCTCCTATCTCTGACAGTATTTCTGAACCAAGTCGCTGCAAATATGCCAGAGACCTCAGAGGCTGTGCCCCTACTAGGTAACGCCGAGCGCGGCGAGCCAGCTGAGCGCTCAGACCGGCCGGCTACGCCGCTAGCCACTCTGCTCGACTCGATGTGCCTAATTTGCGCCGGATAAATCAATAAAAGCTGATCTCAAAACCCGCCAATGATTGACTAAATCAAGCTACCTAAATTTGTGCCTGATAGCTGTTCGCTTTTCAGCACTGCAGATTATCTTGCACGCTCTTTTCGGTGTGTCCTGCCCTCCCGCGACGCCTTGGCTTCTGTCCCGCCGGCCCGCCCACGTCACCATCTCTCGCTCGTCTCTCTATCTCACCCACCGTGGGCTTCTCTCTTTCAGAGTGGTGTCTCGAGGCCGGCTCTGGTGCTGTTCGCCCGTCTCCCCGTCTCCCGCTCCGCCTCCCACTCACTGTTTCCGTTCCTGTTTTAGGTGTTACCATTTTGCTATCGCTCACTGTCTTTCTAAATATGGTGGCCGAGAGTATGCCCACTACGTCCGACGCTGTCCCACTTATAGGTAAACACATTTGTGTGGCAACTCTCTAATCAAACCGTGACGCATCAGAGGGGACACCACGAATTCCCGATCTCAAAATTACCCGGCGAAAGGAGGTATGACGGACAGAGCACCCCGCTCAGCTCGGCAACGGTCTATATCATGTCTCTTTGTGATTTCAGGCGTCACCATTCTACTTTCCCTGACCGTGTTCCACAATCTAGTCGCGGAGACACTTCCGCAAGTGTCAGATGCAATGCCTGTATTAGGTAGAGAGCCAGAGGCGTATGTAGCCATACCCGGCGCGTCCCGGCGCCCCGCACATCTCAGGCCGACCCAGCCTCCGCACTGTCGTAGTTCTGTTTGTCTGCGTGTCGGTGTGCTCACTGTGCCCTCCCTTGTCCGTCGGCAGCGCGCCCAGTCGCGCCGCCTGCGGTCTTCGCCGTCCCTGTATGTACCGCTGTTCTGTGTGTCCCTTCAGACGCCTCCACTGTGCCTCGCCTTCTCGGCTGTCTCCCTGTTACTCCGGCTGTCTCTCTCTGTTGGCCCGTCTCTGTCGGTGTTGGCATGGTTGTTCAGTGTGTCGGCCGACCCTCCCCTTTTGCAGGACGTATCGCCTCTCCTCACGCTCGCCCTCTCTCTCTCTGCCGTCCCGTTCTTGTCACACTATAGCCGGCGGGCTCTCTTTCTCTTGCTCTACAATGGTGGCGTTCCCTGAGCCAATGGTCAGCAGGTGGTAGATTCGCATGACATGGGAACTGATATCGGTGCGCAACACTGAGCAACCTTCGCTAGCCATGTCACTTCCATGCCACTTATACCCGCACACCGTTACCTCTCGGTACTTCTAACAACGTTTCTTCTCAGCATGTCGGTCACAGTTTCACAGGGGCTACAGCGGGAAAGGTGGGGCATAATGGGATAGCGTACAAAACGAAAGGTTGCAATATCTCCCTAATCAGAGCAGCTAGCTGGAATCTGTTTTCACATGCAGTTCACCCGAGAGCCGTCCCTTTCCGGTGCACGTCCGTCATGACGCAAGAGCTGTGAGCAGTGCAGGACGGCATGTTTTCTCTCACACTGATCTATTTTTGACACTTGTTTGCTAACGTTTGAGAAGCGAATGAGTTAGAAAATGTTTGTGACACCCTGTTACAACAAAGATATGTTTACAAGCTTACTTTCCATTGCAACTGGAAGTGCCAGTTGTGCGAGGTACGCGTGGCCGAACATGTTCGAACTGTCGATGTTCTATGGCAAAACGGTGTTATGGATCACTAGGTTTAACACGAGGGAGAGACCAACTCGTCACTTCTTACTTGAAGAGGACAGGCAAAAGGGTTAACCAAAATCAAACTACAGAAACACGTTTCGTTTTCTGACGGTAAATATTCTACCAAAGTCCATTTTACCCCAGGCATTTTCCATTTGCCCCATGGGTGCGGCAAAACGGGTAAAAGTGTGGGACCTTATTTAAAAGATTTTAGAAAATGAAGTTCAAGACCTTGCCAAACAAATGCATAGGTGATTGGTGCACAAAGTGTTGAAGTTTTCATAAGTACCCAGAAAAGTCATTTTAATGATAACTTACGCAATGTCAGGCAGATATTTTTATTATCTCGTATTGCCTCACTTTCCCCTACATTTAATGATGTTCATTATATATGCGTATTACATTGAACTTGCTGAATAGCGAATCAAAATTGAAGCCTTTTATTTTGTTGACAGCATATTGCGATAATTATACATACATCTAATATTTGATTCACCTCTTATGAAACAATTCACTACTGTATCATATCCATACCTGATAAGTGATAACCCTATTCCTACTCGCACAGACCTCGGGAAGGTTGAGTTTAATGTGGTCAGCCCATCACTTTTATATGGCAGCCTTTTTATGGGAACAATAACTGCGCAAACGAGACATTTTGATTCGACAATAAATTGTAGCATATGTAACTAATAGCTTTCCCGAAGATAAACAACGCAATTCACCGGGTTGGGCCCGTCGAAAAGAAATCGTGCGCAATGTCGTGTACTGCGTAGCTTCACCAGATCGTTATTCTTGCTATTTTGGATTACAGTTCACTGTTGGTTTCCAAGTACTTTTATTTTGGCTCATCATTCAAGCAATATGTTCATAACCGTATTACTTCAATCTAATATCGTTTAGTTGCCTTCTTTCAAACAGACACAACTACAACGACGTTCCCAGTTTAATGCCTGAAATGCAAGTTGGGAATACAAAGTCTAGTCGCAAGAACGCTGCACTGTAGCAGTGTATACTTCCCAGCCATGAATTTGTATGCCTTCTTTTGCTTACATCCATTTCACATCACATGCAGTTGGTACGACATCGCTTAGAGCATTCCTACGTGGAGGAAAAGTTGGGGCAATGCCGAGGCATGAGAAAGCCGCATTGTCGATTGCGCTTTAACATGTTGGAGATGCCAGTTTCTGTCTGACAGTCTCAAGAAGCTTATCTTGAGAATGTGCATTGCTGCAGAAATCGTGCTGGTAGTGTAATTCAGATGTAGTGCGGCGGAAACGGTTTTGGAGGTACGTATATTACATCAAGGTGTTAATTAAGGGAGCTATAATTTTGAATTGCAGCGTGATACTGGGATATATTTAGATGTATGTAAATCTGTAATGAATTTGAAGAGCACAAACAAAAATAAAAAAATTCGCCCATAGTTAATCCGCTATTGACTGGGATGGGGGCAAAAAGTATCTCATGAGTATCTCAAGAGTATCTCATGAACCAATTATCGCAGCAAGACGCACTAGGTGGCATTTAAAAAATATTAACAAGACGCACCTAAAGCGTGCATAAAATTTGTAAATTGAGGTCACATGTCAGGTCAAACTCAGGTCCAAGGGCAATATCGGGTGTTATCGCTTTACGGTCAGAATAAGGAAATAAGTATTTTTAATAAAAGACACATGTCCCTGAATCAGCTTTTGCTCAGAAATTCAGTGGTGTCATTATATGTTTTTCGTAAGTTGTGTAGAAATCCCAAAAATGTCAAGTAAAAATGACGTCATCAGTTTCTTCACATCATTACTCCGTTAAAAACAAAGATATTGCTTTAAAATTTAGTTGGGAGATAGTTCATACCTAGTTATTTTACATTATTCCGGTTCTTATTATCTTCAATTTTTTTAGGTCAAGTGACTGTTTTTTATTTTTGTTTTTTTTGTGGGGGGGGGGGGGCAAAATATAAAAATGAAAATTCGAGATAGACATTTTGTAGAACTCGTTATTTTTCGTCCTGTGAAGTTCCTCATTTGCATTTTACTTCAAAACTGCATTTTTGGCAAATTTTAAAATATTTAACACTTTTCGACCAAAATTAGGACGTAGTGACGTCACAGCCATAAATATATCTCAAAAGCTGTCCAACAAAACTTCTTCATTTTTCTCTCAGAAGATGTCAAATTGATGTACGAGAAGGTATGCCACGTTTCGCGTCGTTGGCGCCATCCGTTTTTGTATCATTCGAAATATTCGACATGGGGCACTTCTTGTCCCCCCCCTCTCAGTCAATGGTGGGTTAGGTCCTCAGCAATAATACATCGAAGACATGTCTTCCTATGTAAAAATAAAATCGCGATAAAATATGCCAGCATTGCCGAAATACGGCCTTAGACCAAATCATATTTGATTTCATGTCTTTTTAATTTTATCTGAATGACACGATTCCAAAACAAACATTGCATTTCCAACACCTGTATGTAAACATTAAAATGTATAGTTTTAAATATCCCGACACTTGTAAGTGTGTAAAATATTGTAAGCCTGCAACTGACAATGACAATGACGATGCAATTTTAATTAGTTAAGACTTCCACATATAAATCTGAAAGTTCATAAACGTTATTTGGGATGTAAAAAATGTGTAGTTTTACACATTCAGCATGACCCGCAGTTATGGGGTAAATCCGATTTTTAAAAAACATAATTTGTTGCGCCACAGCCGAAATATATCTGATGGTTCACATTTCAAACCCAATTTTGATAGACAATGGATGTGGCTTGCCAATGGTGTGGATATATATATATATTTTTTTATAGAATGATACACTTTTTCTTCACAATGAGAAACAGGGAAGTTTTGGCGCTCCCCAGTCTCCCCTATATAGTTCTTCCCACCATCAGATGGTTCCAAATTTTAACCTTCGGTAGCTATCTATTACCATATAATAGAGTCTTGCTTCATATAGGAGGAACTGAACTAGTCAACTGGACATTGTATCAAGCAAGAATATGTCAGTGTTTATTGGCGCTTTGTACCAGACAGTGACTCCCTGTACCTACCTATTTTGTGTCAGCCATTCCAAACAAACGCGTCCGATCTGAGTCGGTTCGGTGACCAGTGCTGCAGACGCTGTCGACTGGTGAGCTGCCGAGTGCGGCCAGAACTATTGACCGCGGCTCTGCAGCGACCGGTTACCCGGGCCACTCCGGTGTCACTGGACCAGGCCACTCCGGTGTCACTGGACCACTGCCCCAGGCCACTCCGGTGTCACTGGACCACTGCCCCAGGCCACTCCGGTGTCACTGGACCACTGCCCCAGGCCACTCCGGTGTCACTGGACCACTGCCCCAGGCCACTCCG
>JARFNZ010177671.1:0-12304 GCA_031763405.1 Balanus nubilus
CCCCCTGACATGGTGCAGCCTGCTCGCTAGAGACGCCACCGCCCCCAGTGACACGTCCGCTCCGGCCGGCGCTGAGCAGAGCGGGTGAGTACGGTGGGGAGTGCACGGTGTTTGGAACCTGGGTGGGATGGAGGGGCTGGAGGGCCATGTTCAAATTGGATATTTTTAAGATAAAGTAATATTGGAGTAAGCTTTGACATCATGCCAACCAAAGGCGTTTACATTGCTTTGATGCGTGATTGTGGGTGTAGTTTTGAAGAAACAAAAAATCATTCGTCTACCAGAAACGATATACTACGCCAAACCGTGACCATTCCCCAAGGCATGACCATTCCCCATCGTAGCTTTAAATTGTCATGTCCTGCTTTACCAGCAATCCAAACCTCCCAGCATTAATATGCAGTCCCGGGTAGCCGCCACTAAACCACTACAAAACCTGTCCCACTTCTTACACGGCTCACCCGGAAGTATTCCCAGCATCTGCATACTACATCGCGTCCATGACTTCATCACGTATGATGCATCACCTGCTCCGACAAAAACACGAACACGCGGCCGAGCACCGGTACTTGGGGAAGCGGGCTCCGCCTCCACCCTCCCATGACCTACCCTTGTCGCTGTAAACACCCCAGCCGGCCGGCGGGTGGGCGGCGCGGTGACAGCGGCCGGCCGTGTCCACCGTTACCCTGCCGTGGTGTGGGAGCCGGCAGCCGGACCGCGGGCAGCCGGCGGCGCCCCCCGACCCTGACCGCTGGGTCAGCGCGGTCGCTGACTCGCCGCCTCCACTGCCGCCGGCTGACCGCTGCCGCCGCCGCACAGAGCGCCCAGCAAAAACAATGACTACCGCGGCGGCCACAGCGGCCGGCGGTGGCGACCCGCCGCGGTGGTCCGCCGGGAAGACGAGCTGACAGTCGTCGGCCGGCGGGCTCCGCTGGACCGACACAACACACACGGCACCGGCCGATACGCTGGACAGGTACTCGACCACCGAGTCACCCACAGTGGACCGGTGCCGGGCCGATACTGCTGGACCGATATGGGACCAACACTGGATCCCTGGGCCGTCCCACTGGACCGACACCACAAGCTGACGTCATCGCTCAGCAATAAAATGAACACCATGGACTGTCATGGTTGCGGCATTTGTCTAATATTGCCCTCGCCTAATCCCGCTCTCGCTAACGGTATTTTTATTTCTGGGATGAAGGAATGGCACAAGTCTAATTGGCAAGATATTCGAGTGGTCGGTCCCTGTACCAAGATTCTATAAATCAACAATTATTTCAAGTTTATGAGCGTTGTTACGCATAGACCGAAATGGTAGTACGCTTGATAAAAGTGTTGATCAAAAGATAACACGCCTGTGCCATTTAATGACATGCTAGGACAGTAAGCGTCACCGTTACCTTATGCCGCGTCATGTATTCCATTGCCGTGTTAAATGGTCCGCAAAGTTCAATGTTCGTCCATCGCCCCCGACAGTTCGCAACGCTCTGCTGTCGTTACGGTTCTGAGCTGGGCGCGGCTGAGCCGCTGCTGTCTGTCTCCATCTGGCCGCGCCAAGTGCTCGCTAACAGGGAGTCGCTGAGGCGTGTCCGTCCGACCCGGCGGACCGCCGAGCGGGGAGACGCGGCAGGTGTCAGATTCGCCGCCTCCCGGGCCGACCGCCGCGCCGAGGGCGAGACGGCGCTCCGCAGCGGTCTCACCAGCTGGCGTCACTCCGCTGCCGGCAAACGGTATCTGCCAGGCTCGCTATCTGGGACCGGACGGACAGACGACCGGCCGATCGGCGGACGGCCACAGTTTGCACATCGCCAACGGTGGCAAACAGCCCGTCCCGGACCCACCGGCCCCGGGACCCGAGACTCGCGGGCACCGGGACCCCAGACTCGCGGGCACCGGGACCCCAGACTCCGGCGGCGCTGCCCGCCGTCTCAGTGCCCACTAGAGCGCGGGATGGGGATTGCTCTCATCCGAGCGGTACGCAGAGAGGGAGAGGGCAGGCCCGTTAGCCGCGGGGAGGAGGCGATGGATGTGAGGGACCGGGCGCCCCGCCGAGAGCCTAGCCGAATAATACCGCCCGCTCTGGTGTTACGTTTCTAGTCCGCGCGGCAGTCTCCAGTGTTAGTGGCCTATGTCGGGCTCGGCAATGAAGTCTCCGTTGGGCGGCCGGACCCGGCGCGGCACCCCGAGCGGAGAGCTCGGCCGGGACGGCCCAGAATTGGAACGGCTGGAGGGGTGGCGGTTTGACGACCCGTCACTGACATGGTTACGTTGTTCTGCAGTCGGTCAGCCACTAACCTGGCATTTCAGGAACGTCGCCTGGTCGGCGCGCTCCTCCGCATCCCTTCCTCTCCCCCACCCGGCGCGGCGGGACAGACAGCTGACCCGACAAGTCACTCTGACCGATCTGACCGGTCAGACAGCCGACTTGACCGGCCAAACAGCCTATCTGACCGGTCATACCATGCTCCCAGCTGAGAACTGGCTCACAGTCGGCACGAGCAAACTAGCCACAAGCTGATCCAGTACCCAACCTACGAAGCTTAGCCTGAAGACATTAGCTGCGTTATGAAAGTATGAATCGCCGTCACCGCGAAGCATTTACGGAACTGGGCCGTGCAGACGGCACTCCAGGGTTGGGAACAGACTGACCAACGGCCGCCCGCCCGCCCCGGGGCTCGGAGCGTTGCACCATCGGCCCGTTGAACGCTCTATTTGTCGAATGACCGCGACCAAGTGCAGCACGAACAACGGTACAGCGGCCGGCTGGCAGACAATGTCTCGCGCCGGGTCGGCCATAGGAGCGGTGACATCGAACCCATGTGTCCCGGCCGCGGCACCGCAGCCATTGCGGCCGCCACACCGCAGCTTCATTCAGCCGCAGCACGGACACACACACACACACACACACACACCTACACACACACACACACACACATAAGCACAGTTCCCGCCGCCGTGGCGGACACGGGACACCGGCGCGCCGGTTTCTGGCATAGGTTAGAGCCGCGGCTGTGGCGGACGGGCAAGGACGCGTCGCCGACTGTGTCACCGACCGCGTGCGTCACGTCACGGTGGACCGCCAACGGAGCGTGACCCCATTCTGTTCCAGTCTAAAGCGGAGGGCGTCTTTGGGTCGGGGTGACGACAGGCCGGACAGTGGTGACAACAAAACCTTATAGGACGACAATGACATCGTATGTGGTGGCAACATATCGTTCTGGGGTTACAACGGGAACTTATATCATAAAAACATGACTTGCATTGTCGTAAAATTGTTACGTGATGGGTCTTGGAAGATTATAAGGTGGGCCGCATACTGGTCATTCGTTCGTGATATGGTTGTGATTTTTCGCGTCTGCATTGCGGCGAAGTCGTCCCACCTAAAAACTTTATCATGTAGCTGGCGTAGCGCAACTCCGACGATAAAATGAAATGCGTTTGGAGTTCGGACACGCGTTATGTTATTTCGGTCGTCGCACTGACAATATGGCGGAAAGACGCGGTGATATCGCGGCTGAATGGCCACTGGTCATTATACATACGGCCGGGTCAAGTTGCGACGGAACCTGAGGGATGTGTGCATAGCACTTTTCCTGAATCAATACCAGCTTTAGGATAATGATATCAACATTTTTCATACGCTGCGATACATGGTATGACAGATTAATTACACTGCATGGAAGATGAAAGTTAAACATCACGTTTCTTTCATCCGAAAATCTAGTCTGTTTCAGAACTGATACTGGAAGTTAACACTAGCATTACGTCGGGACATACATAAAACAAGTTTTCACTGTTCACTATTCAAGTATTCACCCAGTGCTCCAGTTATCCAGTAATACTATGCCAACAATCACATAGTGCACACATGGACGATCTTTTTCTGCCAAGTCGACAGTTTTAACCGTTCGAACCCAATTTTACAAACCAGTCGCATGCGCTTTCATTTGCTCGCGGCACTCTTCCTGAAGATTTTGCGGCATTCACTTCACCGCAACACCGGTGAAATTTGTTGCCCGATGATGACCGTTATCCGGTCCGCACCACCTGTGTGTCGCGGCCGTCTGCTTCCCAGCCGGACCGGACCGCACGCAGCCGCAGGGGCGGCGGTAAGGTGAGCAGAGCTCCTCGCCACCAGTCCAGTCCCACCCCACTCACCCAATGACACAGATTTACCGCCCCGCGGCAAACGAGGCGACTCCTGGACTGTCGCCAGCTGTGTGCTGCGGTAAAACGGCGGCATGCCAACGTAGGCGCGATGCAGTACGTCGCTGTACGACAGTACGTTGCTGTACGTTACGGGACGTCGCGGAACGTCGTGATTCGTCGCGGTGCGTCGCGATATGTTGCAACTGCCAGTACCAGCTGATCTGCAAAGTCCCTTCCAAGAAAAACGGTCCCGGTGCTGGTCAATAATTCGCAACACTTCAGCAGTCCCGCCGGCGCTGTGCTGGCAGGCTCTCCTGAGAACCGGCGGCTGACCGGAACTGCGACGCGCTCCAACGTGTCCGGTCCTTCGTGCGTCACCAGTGACGAAATATCGCAGCTGACTATTTGAGTGGCAGGGTCTTGTCCATTCATTTGGTATCGTATTCATCACATCTTGTTAAATCGATGACGAAATTCGACCGCCGTGAACCCAAAGAGAATACAATTATAAGTTATTGGCGTGCTCTCCGTAGACAGTTGTTTTGTTAAGAAGTACGGAGAATCTCGGTGAGAGCGCACGTGTTTCTGAGCTACTGACGTTGTCCAAGGATCCAGTACGGCAGGTTCAGCCTGGGGTGGCTCCGTGCCGCCGGACCGCCGGACCGCCGGGCCGCGGTGCTCCCAGTGACCCATTTGGCTGCGATCCAGCTGGTTCTGGTCGGACGGAGCGGACGATCCATTTCAGAGTCCGGTCGGGTGGAGCGGCCCGCGACCCTCCTAACGGGAGGTCGGGGCGACACTGAATCACGTGCTTCACACCGTCCGCTGTCCACAGACCAACGGCCACAGGTCACAGGCCACAGGCCACAGTTCACAGGTCAATGTCCACCGTCCACCGTCCTCAATTCAGCAACGCCCCTCCCTCAAAAAAATAAAGTTTATAGAGACACGACCAGAAAAACACCCAAAGAATGCATGTCCAACTTACCGCTCAGAAAATAGCTATATTTTTCTTACTTTTGTCCCTGATGTGGAGCTCAGTATTGATGAACGTAAAACCGATGAGACGCTTGAGAGTGCTTCGGTGACGTCACCAGAGATGTCCTAGTCCGGGGCGGTCGCCGGGACCGGTCGCCGCCGCCCGGCAGTCTCACCATATCCGGTACAGCCATCTCTGCGGGTTTGTAGGTCACGGCGGAGGTGCCATGACGCCTCCCGGAAAGCGAAACACTGCAGAGGAGTGAAGGGCCCCAGGCGGAGGTGAAGTGCAATGAGGAGGGGAGGGGGGGGGGAGTCGATGCAGATACCTCAGTGTCTCCGCACGGCAGGGGCCGGCCGCGCCCGACCCGGGCCCACGCTCTCTGAGATGATTCGTGTGCCGTCACTGGCGGCATAGAGCGGCTCTCTCTCTCTCTCCCGGTTCGGCGTATCTGGCGACTGCGTCATGACAGTGTTGGGAAGGCGCCGCACACGGGTCCGGTGGGGTGCGGGGGAGCGCGGAAGTGGGCCGGCTGTAGACGGAGCAGGGTGGGCTGCTCAGAGCTCAGTGCTGTGGGCCGGCTGTAGACGGAGCAGGGTGGGCTGCTCAGTGCTCAGTGACTGCTCGGTGGGCTGATCGGTCAGCTGACTGGCACCTAACGGTGTCCGGAGGCGGGGCCGCCACTGAATGCTCGCCAGACTCATGCGAGATGCAAATTGATTTCTAGAAAGAGGTCTTCGACAAAGGACGTATTGGGGCTTTGAAGCCATGTTTCTGCACATTGCTGATCCTAGTTTCTGGACATTTAGACAGAAAATCCGCATTAAATATCATGATGCAATTTTCCTTCCAAATAAGACTTAAAAATTTTGGTCGCCTTAGAAACTTTTCGACGATCAACTTTTGAGTATTGTATTAACCAAACTTTTTTTTGTTTCAGGTATCGCCAGTATTTACTGCGTAGCACACAAGTCATCATGAGGGCACTGTTCCTTGTTTTCCTTCTCCTGGGATTGACAGTGGCAAGACGCTTCCAGCCACTTATCAGAGGTAAGTTTCGCTGACCAAGGCGTTTGGAAAAACGTTCTCTTTAAATCACAGGACATTGCTAGCTGATGCCTAAAACTGATTAATTTTAAACGTTCTTCGTCTCCTTTTATAAATCACGTCATCAGTATTCGGTTGTAGTGGAATGTTAAACATCGGTTGGTGACTTTTCCCATGACTTTCAGCTCAAACATCACCGTCATATCCGCACTTCTGCAATTCATGACCTCATCACAACTTTGTCACGAGTGTCACCCCCGCGAACGTCTCCAGAGCTCTCGCCTCACCACTTCCGTTTCCGTTTCTTCCGCAGGAAGCGCGCGCTCGATCCGACCTCTGCCCTGCACCCACAAAACGAGCGGAGAGCGCGGGGTATGTATGTTCGCCTGGAACTGCATGAAGATCAAGGGCATCCACCTGGGCACCTGCATGGACGGCTTCTACTTCGGCAGCTGCTGTGCGTTCCGCAAGCCGTTACCAAACACCGTCAATAACGGCGGACTGCCGCTGCCACCTGATGTCAAGGGCAAGCCTGTCAAGATCCCCCCCACCACCACCGCTACCACGGAAAGCCCTCAGGTTCAGGTCACCGCTGCGACGGAAAGCTCCCAGAGCGAACTCGAGCTGAAAACTCCCAGCGCGGAAGCTGAGAAGCAAAAGCAGACGACACCGAAGCCCGTTGCTCCTACGGAAGCTGAGAAGCAAAAGCAGACGACACCGAAGCCCGTTGCTCCTACCAAGAAGCCGGTGGTAACGTCTTCTGAGAAACCCGTGGCAATGACGGAGAATACGCCGACAGCAGCGGAGACGTCACAGATATCCACGACCTCCGTTACCACGGAGCAGGCGGCAACGACGACACGTAAGCCGACCACCGCCACGTCTGCAGTGATAGACGAGGACGTGAAAGCGTCCGCTGCTCCTCAGACAGAATCTACCCCAGATCAGGGCGACAAGGAAGCGGAGAAGCCGGCTGCCGAGGACGATGCGACCAAGAAGCCCGCGATGCAGGTAATCAAGACAACCGCAGCGCCAGTTACCAAGGCAACGGAGACACCGACGACCAAGACAACGGCAGCACCGGTAACCAAACTGACTAAGGCTCCAGAGCCGGTTACCACAGCGGCACCGACGCCTTCGACTACGAAACGCCCAGAGACCACTGACAAAACTACCACAACCAAGTTAGCACCGACGAGGACTGAAGCCCTTACAACCACCAAGACTCCTACTGAGGCCACTACGATGAGCTCTAAGACCACAGCAAAAACCACTCCGCGACCTACCACCACTTCTACAGCGACAGAGAAGACCACAACTACAGAGAAGGTCACGACTGCTGCCCCGGTCTCCGCCATGTTCACCACTATCGCCCTGCCCGAGTTCAGCACCTTCATCCCCGATCTGAGCAAGACTTCCACACCGGCACCATCCATCGAAACGACAACAACGAAGAAGAACGAAGCGACCACTAAGAAGCCGGAGGCCACAGTGCCTGTCGTTCCGACGACGGCAGGTGGCCAGGCGACCTCGGAGGAACAGAAGCAGGATATGACGACACAGAGCAGTGCCCCGTCGTCCACTCCTGCCGCGGCTGTTAGCTCTGAGGGAACCGCGGCTACTACCGAGAAGGCAACCACGCAAAAGCCTGAGAAGCCAGGCTCGGAGGCACAGATGACCACTGAGTCTGAGACCATGACGGCCACGTCAACGGAGTCGATGATGGACAAGGAAGAACAAACCGATGAGGTGCCGAAGCCAGAGATGGCCAAACCCAGCTCGACCACCGGCAAGCCGATGACTGAGGCGACAGTGTCAACCACGACGAAGCCAGCCTCGACCTCAGAGACACCGATGAGTAGCGAAGAGCCATCTGCCGAGATGACCGCCAAGCCTGAGGTCACCACTGCACCGTCTTCCACTGAGAAGCCGGCCATGACAACTGAGAAGGTCACGGAACAGTCAACAGCCAAACCAACGGAAAAGCCTCAGAGTGAGGCCACAGCCAGTGCAACCATTGAGGCTGTTGGCGCTTCCGCCACAACTATGAAACCTACGGCCACAGAGACTTCAACGGTATCGGCGGAAGAGGAAAAGCAGACTGAGAAGCCGGCCGCCCAGACCATCACAACGCAGAAGATCGCAACGAACGAGGCAGCAACAGAGGCTACCATGACCACGACCAAAGCACCCGCTCAGAAGCCAGCGACGAAGCCACCCACGACAGCGGGTACTGAGCCCACAGAGGCACCGGCGACGAAACCACAGACAAATACCACAGCTACGCCGACTACCTCGGTGACGACCGAGGCAACTAGCTTGGCGACGACTAGGCCAGCAACAGCCTCCACAGCCAAACCAACAACTTCGGCAACAACAAAACCAACCACGTCAGCGACGACCAAACCGACCACGTCAGCGACGACCCAACCAACCACGTCAGCGACGACCAAACCGACCACGTCAGCGACGACCAAACCAACCACTTCCGCCACAACTAAACCAACCACCTCCGCTACAACGGGTTCTCCCGTCAAAACCACTGCACAGCCGGTGACAACTGTGTCGTCCACAGAAGCCTCGGCCACGGCTGCGACATCTCCCAAACCCCTGTCTTCGTCCACTGAGGCCTCCATGGCGGCGGCGACACAGCCACCGACTGTGGGCACGACGAGTGGCTGGATCCCCATCACCGGCACCCGACCGACGGCCGCTCCGACGCCGGCTCCATCATCTCCCACCTCCCCGACCACCGCCGCGACCACCGCCCCGACCACCTCCCCGACCACCGCCGCGACCACCGCCCCGACCGCCACGCCGACGCCTCCTCCGGTCCCGGTCACACTCAGCTCGATCGCGTCGATCACCGCCGCCAGCTCAGCGAGCTCCCTCGCAGCTAGCGGCAGCTCCACGACGGCGGTGCCCGTGGTGGACCAGGACTACACGACAGGTGAGATCTGACGGAGGGAAGGGAGGGTGCCCGGGACCGGTGGCGGGTGGCCGCGGGACGGGTCACAGGGCACCCACGGCCTGTTGGGAGCGCCACGGCCGATGGCGGCGCGGACACCGTTGTAGTAGCGCCAACCTGTCGTGGGAGAGGTCACGGCCGCCGCACGAGTTTATTAGGGGCTAGCGGTGTGGTGCATTTAAAACCGGCGTGGTCGCAGGTGGGGCTGGTGGAACAACGGTGGATGGACACGATACTGGGTAGCTTCATGTGAAGAAAGGGTGGTGTGAAAAACGATGTGCTGGTAGCGGTCATGCGTGTGTGAATTGGAGTTTAGAGGCGCTGCAACTCCGAAGTTATATTAGTAGCGGTCATTAAAATGTTCCCACACCTATAAATGTTCAGTTATTTTGCTATGTTTAGCATATTCAAAGGAGCTGCCAAGTGATGTCCATTGCATATACTTCGTTACGGTTCTGTTTGCAATGGACTACCTTCATCAAAAGCAAAGCATCAGCTAGTAGTACGTTCCTTATTAACTAGAAAGTTTAATTTGCTCGCCAAGGATACCACTAAAAAGTCGCCTCCTTTTTTAGCCACGCATACATGACTCCGATGGTGTCACTGTTCTTTGAACCAATGCTCTGATTAGTGCCACGCAAATTTGTTACTCAGCGATAGAAAGAAGAGAAGTTAAAAATAAAATAAAATACACAAAATGAAATTCCAACAAATAACAAAATTTTAGTATATGACATCAAAGGATTAATCTTAACAATTTACCCAATAATATTATTAACCCAACAGCATCTTTGAAAACCGGTCAATAACCCATAGCCTAATTTAGGTAAACCGTTTTTTTTGCAATCCAACAACAATTAACTCCATTGAAAAGGCATTCACCCAAGCATTCCTACCACAAGGCTACACAATGTCATTTCTGAAATATAATCATACAGAAGCTAACATAAGTCCGGTATCCCAACCGAATCGGAGGACTCGGAACCAATCTACTTATTCTGACCCAGTAAAATGCGGTAAATGCAAAACCAGTTATCGCAACATGATGGGTCTTGGCAGCCTTTATGAACAGTTACCTCTCGATGTCGGTTTATTGTCTCAACAACAGAACTTAATTCTAAAAATGCGGTAAAGGCAACGCTTGAAAAAAGATCGATAATTCACTAATCACGATATATTATCCAATAAATATAACATTATGTTCTTATCTTTATAACTCTACGGACAATATATCAAAATATAAATATAAAAAAATAATCTGTGCCTGCAATCTTTTTGATATCTTGGTGGCTATGAGTGCAGCCAATAAGATCAAGTCAACGAACGAAATTTAAAGTTTCTATTTACTTCACGCTCCCAATGTCAGCAGCTAATTTTCGATGATAGTGCGGCCTCTATTGGTGTCATTTACGCAGGGAAAGTAGTTTTAAATCCATGGTTACCGGCTAATGTAGCCAGAAGAGCCTAAAGGCTCTTCAGTGCGCTCTTTGCTTTCGCACGGTCTATTTAAGGTCTCGCCTTAAAACTGTTCCAATCCAAGTGAAACCCCTACCTCTCACGCTATGGTTACTGGTTCGAAGCCATCGTGCTGCATGGTCCAAACTTTGTCATCCGGTATCGCTGATACGTTAAAAAACGACATTTATCGCATACGTTTAGTACAGAAGTAACGATCGTATATGAGCTTGCCTTGTGCAGGTATAGGGAACTTAAATTCCAGAGCATAAACATATCCAACAATCATAAACATATCCAACAGAAACTACGATAAATAATAGGGCACAGTATATACATAAATCACACCGTATTTCATTCACAGGCTGTGGCAAGCGGTACGTGCCTCAGAAGAGGATTGTCGGCGGAAACGTCTCCGACTTCGGCGAGTGGCCGTGGCAGGTATGTGACCTCTGCTGACCTATAGCGGTCACCGTCACTCTGTGTACGGGGCGGTCAGAGCCGGCCGATGACGTCAGAGCCGGTCGGCCCGGCCCCTCACGCACACGTCATACCCGACCGGAACCCGAGCGTGCTCCTAATCCCGATAGAGCACTTACGACGTGTTGCTATTCTGATAGCGTCTCCCACCTGCTCCTCTCGCACGCATGTCTACCCCACGCGTGGAGCCGCTTTCGCAAGGCCTACGCACACGTGTTGGCCTTTTGCAAGGTCTCAACAAACCAGACTACGCACCAGACTACGCAGTTAGTACATTGGCTGAGTGGTTGTGTTATCAACTGACCAGTATGTCGGAGGTCATCCGCACCTGGCGTGACCGTGACCTCATCTGACCTCGTCTCTCCGCCCAGGTATCTCTTCGGCAATGGCGACAGGTCACTTACCTCCACAAGTGCGGCGCGGCCCTGGTCAACCAGAACTGGGCCATCACCGCCGCCCACTGCGTCGAAGGGTAAGCAGCGCCATCGCGGTCATCCACTGCGCCGTAACACGCCGCTTTTTGTCCAGGCGCGTCATATCTGGGCTAGCTGGTCGCGCGGCGGCAGACAAAAAGGATTCCCAGTGATTGAGATGCTCCGAGATTAGATGCAGCAGCCGCTGGGAAGGTGGCGGCCGGCGGCGGCGCACCTGACGCGTTTCCGGTGGCTCCGAGGCGGTCGCGGCGCGGTCGGATAAATGTGTCAATAGTGGCGCGGACCCGGGCCGTGAAAGCCGCTCGGCGTCTCGGGTAACGGTGTGGCGAGTCGCCGCCACCGCCGGCCGCCGCCCCCTGGCATACCGGCGAGTAACGGACGGAGCGCGCAGCCCACCGGGTCAGCTCCTCTGGCGGCAGCGCAGCAGGTCACTGGCCACCCGCCGGGTCACAGGGGTCAGAGCCATTGACCATCCACTGGGCCACAGGGGTCAGATCAATTCACAGCACCTCGGGTTACAGAGGTTGTGTCCATTCGTAGCTCGCATGCAGCACAAATGTTACGTCCATTCGCAGCTCGCTTGGTTACGAGGGTTAGGTCCATAGGTAGGCACTCTGAGGTTACAGGTAGCACCTCAGAGTGCATGGATCACTGCCGTTCGCAGCTCGCTTGGTAGCGAACTTGTTTACCTTGGTTACCTTGATTAACCCGTGCCCTGCTGGGCGGGATTGGGGGTTGAACACCCCGAGTTTTTTTTTTTTTGGGGGGGGGGGGGGGGGGGGGGGG
>JARFNZ010177671.1:12314-25905 GCA_031763405.1 Balanus nubilus
CCAAGCGCGCCACCGTTTTCGCGCCACCGTCAATTTCGTAATCTACCCATTATAAGCCAACGGGAGATTCAAAACCTTCTTTTACGTATCAGATCAGCCCAATGCATTTAGAACCATGTTAACTTAAGCCATTTTTTGATGACCCAAGTGCAATTTTCGATAAGTGACCCATGGCGCTGGCCGCCTGCTACAGGGAGCACATGCGGAAGTGTCTCAGGCAGGGATGTCTTGATTGGAAGAGGACATGTCCGGGCTCTGACATTTAACGGCCTGCTTAACAAGTAACGACTTCTTTAAAACTTCCAGCGGTGGTTATGCTAAATGAAATATGACCACACTCCTCAACTTAGTATTGCCATCATGGTGATCATTTTTGCTCCACAAAACGTGATTTACAGGCAAATCGAACAAAGTAAAAAGTAACTACTGGCTTGTAAATGACGAGGAACATTTCCCGTGGGATGCGAGTTATGTTTAACTTGCTTGTCGAAATCAGGCTCAAGTGATCGTCTACGACTTCACTCAATTGGAAGCACGCCAAATCAGCAGAAATTCAATGCATTAATTCCTCGGCCTACCGCATTCCGAGAATGTGAGCAATTGGCTGCCCCGCTCACATTGTCGTAAAGCCATACCAACCGGAGGTCACTGGCCGCAATTGTCAGCTAACCGATGTCAAACAGCAGCCTGGTCAGGCTCTTAGATCACCGAGGTCAAACTGCTGAAGGAGGTCCGATCCCAGTCATATTTTTCGGCGCCGGTCTGAAGACAGCGCCCGGCACGTACTCGGTTCACCCTGTTCGGTCCGGCCTGGCCCGTCCCGGCCCGGCCCGGCCCGGCCCGACCCACGCGTTCCGTCCGAGTTCTGACATACCACGCATTGAACACGGCACGTGCTCCGTACAAAAACCCGCCGCTGCCGCTGTTTTGTGTTCGGGACCTGTTGCAGACAAAGGCGACTGGCGGCATTGTACACTAGCGGGCAGAACAGACGGCTGGGCGGCATGGTTATAGGTCAACCGACGGGGAACATTCAGGACAGATATGTCACGGTTTCCGGTATTGGTGAGGAATTAATGAAGCACGTATCGGTATAACAAAATTTTGGGTGATATCGGGATAACATGCTGATACGAAACCGAAAGGCGACAGACACAGTCAGGCGTATTTCGAGAGATATTAAATATTAAAATTGATCTTAATAGACTTTCAGGGTGCAACCAGTTTCAGCGTGTCATTGCCGACAAATGCAATACTCATGGAGTATTTAGCCAGAATGTGCCGTCGATAAGTACCTACATCCTGTTGTCACGCATTATGGAGAGGTAGACTGCACTGCACATCACAAATACTGCGGTAGGTACAGCTTACCCATTTTAATGGGCGGCAAATGGACAAATCTCTAACTTCGCCATATAATCACTGATCAATCATTCAATCAATCAATCAATATTTTTCATTCAAATTGTATTTGTCAACAGAGGTCACTGAACTTCCCCCTCACTCAATTGGTTCCGATGAGAGCTGATGACTAACCAATGACACACACCCGTTAACGAAAGTTACCATGACAACATCCACATCCTATACACTTTCATTTCCGCCCATTTTATTCTCAGACTTCCCGATGACCTCTCCCGGAACCATATAGGCAAGCCTCCGGAGCCGCTCACATATTCCTTTAGGCTAGAGTTGCACCATACATCACCTCCGCTTCTGCCGGTCCCTCGGCCCTGATTGACACAGATCCGGCCATGAGTCATCGGCCTGAGGAGCGGACCTGCCACCGTCCCAGCTCTCAGAGAGCGCCCGGAGCCTGGGGCGCCTCCTCCCTCCCACCTCCCCGTCGGCCCGGCCCGCCGCGCAGGTCGACCGGTAACCGGTTCTGCACGGGTGACCCACTTTCGCAGCCGGCGCGCGCGCTGCTTCTGATCGCGGTTCCTTGGAGACGGTTCTGTCCCCGAGTCCCTCCTCCCCCGACTGACCGCCGTCGGCCACCACCGGCCACCCCGGTCACCGCCGCACCGGTCGGACCCCGCCGCAGAGCAGCACGTCGCGGCTTCCGCGGCTTCCGTGGCTTCCGTTGCTTCCGCGCCGCACGCCGCAATGCGGAACAGTGAGAGTCACGCGAGCACGGCGCACCGGAGCGCGCCGAACTCAGACGCTAATGGTCTGAGGTCGCCACAGTGGTGCTCTTCAGAAATCGCCGCTCTTTCTCTCACTCCCTCTTTCTCATCTGCCGGGCTTGACATCGCATAATAATGCGGGGATATTGGGTGTAGCACAACACTTAGACAGTGTCGAATTCGACTGCGATGTTACGCAACGCAAGCCAACGCGGTGCGACGTTCCTGCCGTGGCTTGGCCGTGTCAGTCATTAGTGTGTGAGGCTGAGCTGATCAGTCTGGGCCGGCGGCGCCGGGTCACGGCCCACAGAGCCGCTGCTGACGGCGGCCATCGAGGTCGTCCACCCCGGCAGGCGGGCAGCCAGCCGAGTCGAGCCGGCAGCTGATCTAGCCCTTCACGACTCGGCAGGCCGGCGGCCGGGCCGCCGCGACAGATGGCTGCCGCAGCCGGCTGACCCGCCGCCGGCTCCGTGGCGCTGACCGTCCGATGACGGGGTGGAGGTGTACTGACCGTCCGATGACGGGGTGGAGGTGTACTGACCGTCAGATGACGGGGTGGAGGGAGAGGGTACTAATGGTCAGATGACAAGGTAGACGGGATCTTACTCACGCTGCATCAAAACAGGATACACGGAACCAACATGCACGCTGCATGCACGGAAGCGTGTTTAGCAGGCTCGTTTCGCAAGGGCGCCGATGGAAACGACTACCTCTCATTCCCGGTCTTCTGAACACGAGACCGACATTAAAACAACCACTGCCTCTGCCCTCTGAGCAGGCACGACGACGTGACAGCAAGCCAGCGTGTCTCCGGCCGTGGCCGTGCACAAAAGACGGAGAGCGTCGAGTGCGGAACAGGCGGGGATCTTCCACCGCGTCTCCAACCGACTCTGTTCCGGCCCCCGAGCAGAGCGTGATGAGACCAGCTGCCGTTTGGCGCCCGGCCAACTGCCGCGCTGCCGCCGGTCTGGTCCTTGACCTTCTGTGGTCGGCGGCACCGGCACTGGGGATGCCAGCTCTAAAGGGACCCAGTGGTAACTGCAGCACAGAGGCGGCCTGCCAAGATGCCAGGATCGTCCCCCTTGAGGGGGAGGAGGGGGAGGAGGCTTAGGTCAAGAGCCGGTGTCCACGTCCGGAGAATCGTGTTTAGAAAGTGATACCCGATGAGCGGCAGCCTGCTCTGCTTAAATACCGGTTTTAACGACCTCATTCGGCCCATTATCCCAGATTCTGGTAATTGTGAGTTGCGTTAACACATGTCACTATATACGTCAGCGGCGATCGGAAGGAAACTGACCTGGCAAGGTCGAGGGAGATGGTGAATCTCGTGTTCTCACGCGCGCTGTCTAATATGAGACTTCGCACGCGGCTGCGCATGGTCTTTCCTATGTTTTTGATGGAGCCGCTCGCAGGCGAGTCGGCGTCACGGGGTGTCAGGTGACGTGACGTCACCATCATCGTGACGTCAGGTGTCAGACTGCTGGAGCTGTGACCCCTGTATCAGCTGATGGCCAAATGACAGCCGAGCAACCGACGGACTGACGGCCTCATAACGTCACGGTCATCGCACTGATGAGAGCCGGATGACGTCACGGACATCGGACTAATGACGTCACGGTCAGTGGACTGGTGACGTCGGTGGTCTCAGAGGATGATATAACCGACCGTTCTGCTGGTGAGCCTGTTAACAAGGACAATGGAGGAGACGGCTGTTATCATCGAGCTTTATCTCCTGATGGAGCTTCCGCCAGAGCTTTTGAAGCTTCACTCTATAACTCGTGGGAAAAATCGTTCAGTCCCGTCGCATTTTTACCACATTTGTCAGTGCTGCAGTTGCTGTGTCCAACTCCAGACTCCGTGACGGTGAGCGAGTCGGCAACAGTATCGGGCCATCTCTAGGAGTGTTTACCTCGGCGAGGCGATGTCGTGTGACTGACAGGTCACGTGCGTCACGCGTCACGCCGTGCCACCGAGCGCCGCGTGACGGCCAGAGTACGGCGTCTAGGTTCATCTACAGGTCATCTACTCGCTGCCCGCTCAGGGGCAGAACTCAGGGCGAGCCAGCCGATAACGGGCCTTTCATCAGCGGAGCTGTGTATTTTTATGTATATTTAATTTATAAAACTTTCGGTACTGAATAACCTGGTCACTGAGTCAAAGGAAAATAAATGAATCTCGAAGAAATTAATCATAGAATGCGGATGAATGTATGATGAATGAATGCATGATTGAATGCATCATAGAAATACTTTGACCAATGAATAATCACGACCATGGTGATCTTTTATTCGATATTCTTTTGTTGTACCTATATACTTTGACACAGAGTCCAAGATATTTATTACCGAAAGCTTTATAGTTTAAATATACCTACATATTTCAGTTAGGTATAGTGAACTCATCGTAACTACATCGAAGCGTGGCGTTCATAAAACAAATCAAAGGAAAGCAAAGACTGGATGGGGTAAGTCAGGTTATTACCTCAAAAGAGGTTAATAGAATCGTCCGGCAGGAACGTAGTCTATATATACCCCGACAAAGATCGCAGACGCTAGTAAGGTATGGTAATTCAGACCTGCAGTCTAACGGCTCAGTCCAGTTAGTGATCGTCACGGCGTGGGCCATGACATGACGAACCTCCTTAGGCCATGACGAACCTCCTCCGGCCAGTGACCGGACTCTTTTTCCTCATGATTGTTAGAAATGCGCACTGGACCAATCCGAAATGAAGATCTGACTTCCTGCTCAGAGTCAGGAGGGGTGATACGGGTGGCTTCCGCTGCGCTCGTCTCTCTCTCTCTCTCTCTCCCTCTCCCCCCTCTCTCTCTCCTCTCTTCCTCCCTTCCTCCCTCCCCTCTCATTCGTGTTCGGTGTTCGTCCTCACCACGTGGCGCGGTGGTGTCGTTTGCGGCTCGTGGTCTGGCCACAGCAGGACCGTCCCTCTCACAGTAGGTCACAGCGAGCCGGTATGACCAGCGCACACTATAGCCGACCGCACGGCTCATGTCGGTCCAGACCGCAGTGGGAGGTGCCAACTCTTCCCGTCCCCCCCCCCCCCCCGACTCCGTCCCGTTTCCGCCTCCGTTTCAATGCCTGCTCCGTCCCGTCTCCATATACACCACTCAGTCACTGATCAGAGATGATAGGCCGCGCAATAACCGGACCATGCGCTCACATGATGACATTGGCTACACATGGCCTCGTTTAAGGCAGACCGGTCGTAGTCGGAAGAACCGGGCGCCAGGCGTGCTCGGGATGCACCACTTCTCTGCGGTGAGCTTAGGTGGCAAAACTATCGCGATCTGGTACTTGAAGTGAGCCGCGGCATCCAGTCCGACCACTCTCTCTTCAACCCGCGCCCAGGTGGCGCCGCACATAACTTGAACTCGACTGCGATGCGATCCTTTTCCTAGAATATCTCAAACGCTTTCCCAAGTATCGTTACCAAACTTTCCGTACTCTTCCCAACGCTCGTCGTAATCGTTGACAGAAGGAAATAAAAAAGTTAATGATAGGTCGACCGGAAATGACGTCATAATGACGTCATTTTTGGCGGTTTTCGGTAAAAATAAGGCTTTCGGAAAACGCTACCAAGCATACAGTTCTTTTTAAGACGAAATGAACTGTTTGTATCGGATGACGCGGAATTAAAGAACCTTTTAAACCGCTATCTCGGATTTATCGAGTTTTCAAAATGTTAAATTTTCAGAAAAATATGAAGCCTGATTTTTTAATTCACAAAATCTAACAAGGAATTAATGTAAAGAGACCTATTCGTTGAAAACGAAAACGTTCCATACCAATTTTAAATCAATATTGTCAAAAAATGCCTGAGTAATGAGCTTTTACAGTTACAGAATGGCCAAATTACAATATACAAGACAATTGCCGAAAACCGACAATAGAAAAATGAGCGTTTTCCAAAATTCTCATTTTTACCTAAACCGCCAAACATGACGTCACTCTGACGTCATTTCTGGTCGACCTATCATGGGCTTTACTGTTGCTATTCCGCACAGCAATTCAACCCAACGAAACCGATAAAAAAATTGTTTTTGACTTAGTGTTTAACGCCATTAGTTACCTTAAGGTATTTTTTTTTTATTTTTACTGAAAGACCTCGCCCAGGGCTATTGATTGCAGTTCTATTTTTGAAAATCAGCCCAGTAGTTTCAGAGATCGTATAGGGGAGGGGAGGGGAGGGGAGGGGCGAAAGGCAACGGCGAAAGGACCCAGCAGGGCGCGGGTGGGACTGAGTTATGCAGGACCCGTGTGCTAGAGAGAGTGTGGTCCGTTGATTGGGATCCGTTCATTGAAGAGACCCCTCAAGTGACAACCGAGGCTGAAAGGGCCCAGTCGCGGAGGCGGCGTATTTTGTTCCGTGTCTTTAAACCGTATCGAATATAGCGTATAGCGTGAGCGACGACCAGAAACAACACGAGACCCGTTTTGTTATCTCGTGCTCTGTCGACAATGTTATTACATCTCGTATTAAATGGAAAGCGATTTAAGCGGATTAACATGCACTCGACACGTGCTTCGTGTGATAATCCAAATACAACTTCACCTAAACTTGAACTGGTGACCTCGTTCAGGTTCACTAATCCGCACTTCACGTCCACCGTCTGACCTACACCAGATGCTGCTGTGTAATGCTCATGCCACCCCCACATCACGAGGGGTAAACATCGGCCCGATTTCCGCCCAGCCGTACTGGAAAGTAGTTTAAAGGGGGACAATGGGGGAACACATAGGGAGCAATGAAGAACATTTGGTTTGGAACATATATTTTAGCTTGGATATAGAAATAACAAGCACACGGTCGGTTATACAGCAAAAGTCTACATCAACGGCTCCAGAGCATGTTTTATGCACGATCCCGGTGGGTTGTGCTGGATGCACTAGACAAGGCATCCGATACACCCTCTGACCTCGGATCCCTTGGCAGCGAGCGGCGCTATAACGCCCGAACATCCTGCCCAGCCGCCCCAGTAGTCGGCAGCTGGCTGTTCCAATGCATATGCAAGTGCAATACATATGAAAGCGCAATCCGATGAGTTTTCAGACGTCTGTGAAACTTCTTGGGCTTTGGCCTCAAAACCACCCGAAGTCATCTTTCTAGATCCGCCAGCAACTGTCGTCGCTTGTGCTACATACGCCATGAATGAGCCTACCGCCTGCGTTTACCGTGCCATCTCTGTCCAGGTCGCCGTTTTTGGAGGATCCTCGCTGTAGCTCATCATAATCATTGCTTGGGTCGTTGAGACTCCAGCAAATGTCATCGCTATACCATTTACCGTCGCTGCCATCTACCTATTCTAGTGCAGTATGAAGCTGAAAGTCTGACCACTGACGTATCGTTTCCGTGTCATTTCAGTGTGAAGCCGGAGAGCCTGCTTCTGCGGCTCGGAGAGTACAACCTGGAGGACGAGACGGAGCCGTACCGGTTCATGGAGCGGCGAGTCGAGCTGATCGCCATCCACCCCGAGTTCGACTCGCGCACCTTCGAGTACGACCTGGCCATGCTCAGGTCAGTCGCACCACCGGTCACCCCCGACCGCCGCGGCTTCTCCGACCGCCCAGCTCCGCTCACACCATCGGCCACCTCCGCCTGCCCAGCCCCGCTCACACCATCGGCCACCTCCGACCGCCCAGCTCTGCTCACACCATCGGCCACCTCCGCCTGCCCAGCCCCACTCACACCATCGGCCACCTCCGACCGCCCAGCCCCGCTCACACTATCGGCCAGCCTCGCTCGCACTATCGGCCAGCCCCGCTCACACCATCGGCCACCCCCGGCATGGCTGACCGAGAGGAGTCTGACCGAGAGGAGTCTGACGAGCGTGTGTAATACTGACCACGTAGTCGGCTCGACTCAGGTAGTTATTGGGGAGATCGACAACAAAATCCGGGCATATGGTAACCATTATGGTGTATCTGGTATAGAGCCAAGCTCTATCCGATTGTGGCTAAACGGTCAGCCCTGCAAATTTATTTAGGTTCATGTGGTGAAAGTGCAAACGCGTTTCATCGCCTTCCACTTTTGCGGTGCATCGAGCGCATTAGCTTACATCGCTTTAAAGTCAGTGGCAATCCTTCATGCGTACACGGTACACATTTGACGAAAATATGTAAACTAAAATAAGTCATACTTATCATAACAAAGCCTATTCATAAGCTGATGTTTTCGTTATCAGCCTCGCCCAAACATTCATGAACTGGCAGACACCAGTTCGAGGGCGAGGGCGAGGGTGGGGGCGGGGGCGGGGGCGGGGGCGGGGGCGGGGGCGGGGGCGGAACCCATCCTGTTGACACCCACTCTGGAGGGATAACGAGCCGCGGTGATGTATAATGGGTGGCCGGCGGCCGTCTCGGGGGAGTGTGGGCCGCCTCGCCCGGGACAGGGTCAGTGGGTCACCAGTTAATCTCCGCACCGGCCGGGCCGGCCGGGCGGGCGGGCGGCAGGCGGCGCCGCGCGGTCAGCCGGCCGGGCGGAAGGAGCGAACCGCGTTGGAATCCCGCCCGCTGGAACGGTCGGCAGTAGAATACAAAAACATGGCCCTCACTCCGCCTTCGCCGCCGCCACTCGAAGCCGCTGTCGCTGTGGTGATGCGACATCACGTCCGACTGAGAGCGACGTCACGCCTGACTGACAGTGACGTCACACCTGTGTTTCAGGTTCTACGAGCCGGTGACGTTCGCGCCGAACATCGTCCCGATCTGCCTGCCTCAGGGAGACGACGATTACCTGAACCGCACCGCCTGGGTCACCGGCTGGGGCCGGCTCTACGAGAGTGAGTAACGCGCGCCGCACCTTGTCACCGTCTCTTGCCGTCGTTCTCACTTGCCACTAAGCCCTCAGTTCTATGCCAGGCTCCTGAGGCGGCGTTTAACGGTACCGGGCGTGTCATGCCACCGGCTCCGCCACCGATATTGTCATGATCACACAGCCCCGCCGGCTCCGCTCAAGGCGGGTAGATACGATGTGCTGCATCATGGTTCTCCGCCCAGAACATTTAATATTCTCTGTCCTCGCCGCTAAGCGCCAGTTCCCAGCACCAGTGTAACCACGGAAGGTACCCCTGTATTCACATGGTGCATGCTAGGCTACGTAGGTAAGCTGTGACCTGACGTGAGCCCTATGCGCACCATGACCCGTGATGACCTGACCTCCGCTGACCTCGTCTGACCTCCCTGACCCCGCCTCTCCGCAGACGGACCGCTGCCGTCCAAGCTGCAGGAGGTTTCCGTGCCTGTGATCACCAACAGCGCGTGTGAAAGCATGTACCGTGATGCCGGCTACGTGGAGCACATCCCCAAGATCTTCCTGTGTGCCGGTTATGCGTCAGGAGCCCGCGACTCATGCGAGGTCAGCACAACTTCTCAAACGGAGACCAGTAGAACCAAGGCCTTGCAGCCTAAACCGAAGTATAAAGGACTATATTTCGCTATATTTATGGGAATCGTAACTTTAACATTACACTTATCCTAATGAACATGTCAATTCAACGCCACCAAGAAATAAGATCGGCTTACTTTAACACAAACATTTCGATTAATCATTAATGTAATCATGCAAACAGCGTAGACGTGGGCTTAGCAATGGAAAGTTCTTATAATATTATTGAGTATTGACCGAAATGTGTCGACTTCTGCTATGCCGAGAGCAGCCTCACTGCTCGAACTCGCGACTTCCGTGTGTCATTGTATGGCCGTGTGCCTGTCGGCCTTGCCCCCTCCCTCACCATCGCCATCGCCTCTGGTTCCGCAGGGCGACTCGGGCGGCCCCCTCGCGCTGAAGAGGGAAGACTCGGACCGATACGAGCTGATCGGCATCATCAGCTGGGGCATCGGCTGCGCCCAGCAGAACCAGCCAGGCGTCTACACGCGCATCACGTACTTCCGTAAATGGGTGGAGCAGATCATGCTGTTCTAGAGGCGGCGGAAGCACTAGCCAGCCAGCCAGTGCCGAAACCGGGGACCTTCTGTGATCGCGTGCAGAGCGAGTGAGGGACCGGCGCGGCACGGTGGGGTGGGGCGGGGCAGGGCGGGGAACAGAGGTCGCCGCTGGAGCCAAAGATACCGCGGCGGTGGCGGCCGCGCCGGCTCGTGGCCTGCAGAGTTCGGTCAGCTGGTCAGTTGCGCGCTCCGATTGGTCAGATGCAGCCACCAGACGCGGCTGAGTTTGCACGTGTCGGTACCGGGAGTACGCCTGGGCAGGGTACCTCTCAGGAGTTCGGAATGCTCTTCCGACGTGCTCTTCACTACCACCAGACGCCAGCGGCCTCAAGACTGCAGAGTGACCATAGCCAAAATATCAGCAACGTGTCACCATCCGAGGAACCGTGCCACCGATCGAGGTCCCGTGCCACCATCTGAGGCACCGTGCCTCGGTCCGAGGGACCGTGCCACGATCGAGGCACTGTGCCACAGTCCGAGGCACTGTGCCACAGTCCGAGGCACTGTGCTGCAGTCCGAGATGGCACGCCAAAGTGCTCACACCAGCTAACAGTCTGACCTCGAATTCCCGATCAGTGAGGGCGTCTGGACCGTAGGTGTGCTGTGTGAACGATGTATTTATTGTCTGTATTATTTATTGAGAGATGCTTTACTGTGGAGCGGATGAGAAATGTGAGACAATGTGATGTTCAGGGCATACATATCCGCTACTGGCGCTCTTAGTAGCTAAAAGTCGCGCTGTCCTGTGACCGCTGCTGTTACCTCGAGTGCCTTGTGTCCGTTCTCTGTTGTGTAACCAAACAATTAATACTAATGAAGCCCTGAACTTTTACGAGATATCTAAATGTTTATGTAGAAATGACGAACTCATACCACCCGTGGTGTCAATGGCTGCCTGTTGTTGGTCTCTGTAGTTCAGTTCCTCGGGGCCAGATGTCGCCTCAATCGCTATGAGGCGTCTGACCTGCGTGGCGAGGCGGAGGCATCGTAGTGACCTCCCTGACACGACGCTGATTGTTACCGTCATTCCTGTGTGTGAACTGAGATCGTGAATCGATCGCAATAAAGCCAAAACATGTGTAAAGCGGCAGTGTTTGTTAAGCAGGGATGAGGGAAAACACGCGAGGGCTTCAACGCTTCTATATGCTCTTTGTATTTTACTAAGAAAGCTGCGCGTGAGGCAGACTGCTTTCCACCCGCGTAGCTCACTATACAGGGTGTCCCGAAATCGTTTACCCTTCTTCAGTCACGTTTAATTTTTAATAAAAAAATGCGCCAGCCAAACTTCATACACCGATGAAACCATGTGCGTGAAGTTGGTGTAGTAGGTATTTGGATTCGAATTCAGCGTCGAGCACCGATCTGCTTCCAAAGCTGGAATTAAGTGAAGGACGCTCATCACAAAAATCCATGAATTTTGACCTTGGAGGTCATATTCAAGGTCAACTTAAAGGTCAAAGGACGGGGAGCCTAAAAACGCCCTTTAGTTTCCTCAGATCACCAAAATATGGTCTGAATCGATTCATCGGGTCCGTATCTAACTTCCACATCGGCAACCTCACGCTTGCCTCGCATCCCTGGTCCCTCACCCGGCACTGCCTGGGCTATTTCGTCATACACGACCGCCTGGGGGGTCGGATACGCCCCCCCCCCCCGCTATCTCACAAACAAATGGTCGTATCGAGACCCGCGAGGCGGCGTTCGAAAGCTCTCTACGAGATTCTTCTAAAGCATGCTTAACATTTTCAAATTGAGGTCAAATGTTAGGTCAAGGTTAGGTCAAAGGTCAAAATCTAGCGTTTTCGCTTTACGGGATATAAGGACCGCAAGATCCGGGACCAAACTCAGTCTAAGTGCTCTCAAATGTATAATGAAGGTACCATGAGCATAATAAAGGTACATGAGCATAGTTGCCATACTAAGCACAGGTCAAGGTCAAGGTCAGGTCACAAAAGGTCATAAAGGGTCACTTTCAGCAAAAGTCATATTTGATGCATGCGACACATGTTGATGGGTAATTTTATACGTAGAACTCCATGATGGCGATGATTTTACCATCTGAGCTCATTCAAGTCAATAAAATGTGAAGGTCAGGTCAAGGTCAGGTCAAAAAAGGTCAAATTTTCAAATAAATAAATTAACAAAAAATGCATAATTATGGTTCAGTTTTGTCCCAGGAATCCAATAGTGTCATTTCTTTTTTCCGTGCGATGTTCAGAAATGTCTCAAAACGCGATCATAAAAATGACATAATCTCGTAACATATTAGAGCCATTATTGGTCATTTGGGGTCAAAAATTAAAATATCGATTTGAACTTTGGCATGGTGGTTATTCATAGGTAATTCTCTAACATATAATCCGTTTTTAAACATTTTGAATATTTTGGACTTTGTTAACATTTTCCCCAAAAAATTATTCTTTCCATTTTTTTTTGTGGTCAAAAAACACAAATTTGGAAATTCTGAGATAGCCATTTGGCATGACTTGTCATTTCACGTGCTTTGCCGTTTTAATTTCGATTTACTTTAAAACTCGATTTTGGGCGAATTTTAAAACATTTAGCGATTTTGTCACAAAACGCATGAAGTGACGTCACTTAAGTAGTTATGTCTCAAATTTGTTCAACAAAACCCCTTAATATTTGCACAGAATACGTAAAGTTGATGTATGCGAAGGTATGCCAAGTTTCACGTCGATAGCTGTAAGACTTCGGAAGTTATTAACCCGCGACTTGCTGGGGGCGGGACGTTAAACGCCCCCACTTTTTTCGCCGCGTTATAGCTCTGGTGCGCCAAACTTTCAGTGCCTGTCACAAACATAGTTGTTGATCTTTTGACAACATTTCATAAAGGTCGATCCAGAACTTTTGGAGATAACGACTTTTTAGTGACGTCATGAACTTCCATTTTTGGTAAAAAAAGAGATAAATATTTGACAAAACGTAGAAAATCGAGTTCGTGTGCAAATCGCAAACCGAAAACGCCCCAATGACGTAAATACCATCGTCTTCCAAATGGCTATCTCAAATAAATAAAACAAACAATTGACCCCAAAAACTTCGAACAACTGAAAAACAGAAAACTTTGCGAGAAAAATGACCACAAAATCCCAAACTTTGAAAATTAAAAAAACGGAATATATGTAAAAGAACACCACCTATTCAATCGCAATGAAAAAATTTAAGTCGATACCTTGATTTTGGACCCCGAATGGTCCAAATAAGTGTACAAATTGTTGACGTCACTCAACCGAATTGCAATTTGTGGCCGTTCTAGACCACCTACGAAAAAAATGACACCATTGGAATCCTGTGACAAAACTGGTTCCGAAACATATGTTTCATTTTACAAATTATGTGTTTCAAAATTTGACCTTTTTTGACCTGACGTTGACCTCACCTTAAGTCAAAATGAGGTCATATTGCAATATGAACCTTACCATCGCATTCTACGTCTGAAACTACCCATAAAACATGTGTCGCACGGCTTTTATGCAACTTTTGCA
>JARFNZ010177672.1:0-16209 GCA_031763405.1 Balanus nubilus
CGCCTATGGCGCTGCATGGAAGGAATCGAGTTTGACAAAAAAAAAATCGGCCGCACCCCCCTTCCCCGTCCTCGGCTGCTGAAAATGTGCCGTGGCCCCTCCCTGGGGAAAATCCTGGCCACGTGCCTTCATTACAGAGAATCTAGGGCCGATGGACATTGCTCCACTTTTTGTTTTAAAAAAAATTAAAATATTGTATCTTATCAAGTAAGGAAAATTATGAAAGAGCAAGCTAAAAGACGAGAAGAGCCAAATTACACAGACTGTTCGCGGCGTTGGTTTGATCAGAAAACAAGAATAAAGTTTAATTTTTCTGCACTTCTCATGACGGTCGTTCCTCGTGATTCATGGCTGATTATGCACACAATTTAAATACTTTAGAAGTTTTTTTTTGTTGCCGTCGCATGCCATGCTTGAAGCAAGTTTCAATAAGCATACCGTTGTATTCCTCATTTGTATTTTTTAAGACAGACTATGCAATTTCAGACTGAAAGCATGGCACAGGGCGCTTGACTCGAGAGCTGGGTGGAATACAGTTTCCAATCGAAGGTGCTCGTCTTTCCCGAGTGTCGGTGTCCTCATGAGGTCCCGTTATCCATCTCCGCCAGGCGGCGGCCCGCCTGTCTGTCTCTCCATCGATCACCAGGGCCATGTCCTCTGGTCAAGTAAATGTAAACGTCACCAAACATTGCCAAAACGCGACCAGACGGTATCCGTCTTGTTGTCGCCGTGAGCATCGGGTGCCTTGTGAAGGCATTTCAACATCTACAGGATCCGTTTATTTCTCGCTCATGCGAATTTTGGAGACGTTTATTTACGATTTCGCCACTGGGCATCGACTTTTAAACTGATTTCCCTGTTCTACCTTTGTTATAATGTCCTCTAGCATGGGATATTAGCATGGAGATATAGGACTTCCTAAACCCACTCAATTTGTGGATTATTAATGCTCTCATTTTTACCTTGCTTTGAAAGGCCCTGGATACTAACGCCTAGATTTACGAGCATTATGCTTCTGACCACTATGTGCACATGGAGTGCCCTGAAGGTTATTGCGTGAGGAAACCTTCAAAATAATACATTGTTGTAAAATAGAACTGCACATGACATGACATTGTTGACCCGTGTTCACGGATCAGGTCACATTGTTTCGCATCAGTGAACGTCACCCTCACCCTCACCGCCATCGTCAACACCACGCCACTGTTATCGTCACCGCCACCGTCACCAGCAGCCGCGCCAACCCGTCACTTTTGTCATCGTTTCCGTCACGGAACCGTTACCTTCTGTCAGCGACCTGTCATCGCTGCGGTCGTCGCCGTCGCCACCGCTATCGGGCGGGCGATGTCCCGTGATCACACAGGTGTGGATGCCGCCGGCACGCAGAACGCTGAACAAACAGAACGGCGTCGAGGCGAGCGGCGAAGGAAAACAAGCCGCGCCCCGCTCCCTGTCACTCGGCCAACTCTGACCCGCCCGGTGTTCTCACGACCGCGCAGTGTTGCCTTGCAGTTGGTTTCATCTGTCCGTGAATATGATATTTTGCGGCGTGCTATAAACGTCTCTGCCATTTGTTGTTTTAAGTGCAAATGTTGTGTTTTATTGACACTGAATGTCACACAAGATTGTGACTGGGTTGCGATAAGCACCGGGTACAATAAGCAGCTGATTAATGCTATGCGCTTTTCGGAATGCGCTCTTCTTGATTAACGTGCCTTCCGTGCATCAGTGCCTCAAAATTAATTTATCGATAAAATATTTGCTAAAAAATCTAATGGAAAATAGAATATTAGACTTAGTCCAGGCAAGCCTTCTGGAAAGCCGGAGATTCTGACTCAGCTGTTTTGCCGTTAACATTAATTTGCCCGACCCTCTGACCCACTCGGTAGTGAGAGCGCGGGCTCGAGTCGCCTTGACGCTCGGCGCTCGCTATTAGCTTCTGACTGGGATGGCCTGCGACCGGTGGCAGCGGCCGCACTGAAGATCAGATGACGTCAGTGAGCTTGGTGGGCTGTGTCGTTATGTCGTGCGCGTAAAAGGATCTGGGATCGGGACCTGCGAAACAAGTTCTACTTAGCGCTGGTTCTGAGCTCGCAAATCCGTCCATTTCAAAGGGTCTGACCAAATTTATTTCATAACTATTTTCCGGCGAGACCACGAGACAGCTAATCGCAAATAAACAAATTGTAATGGTAATGTTCGCAGCAAATTATTAACACATTGATAGGTTTTTCCTCTGCTTCGAACTAAGCAGAGGTAATGCCTATACGAGCCACCCCCTAAGAAGGAAGTCCCTTGAGAGATAACGAAGTTCCCACAGGAGGGTGAAAATATTGTGTTTGCATTGCTATTGTATTTATCAATGCAAACACTCATATATTAAAAAGGCTGTTCTGAGCGTTGTATCACAGCAAATAATACATGTTAGAAAACGAGCTCTAAATGAGGAAAATTGAGGGCGTTTGGGGTGCACGACCATCCCATCACTGACAAAAGCTTCCCTCGGACTTGCACTTAACTTCTTGAAAAACCTCTAACCCTCACGGGGGTCGTCATGTGGCGAGGCCTAGGCAGTGTAGGGGGAGTTTCCCCCCTCTCCCTCCCCTCATTTTTTTCGGGAATAATTCACGTCTATGTCGACGGGTAGGGACTAAATTTTCAGTCCCCACTATTGTTAAATTTTACACCGTTTATTTGAAACTTGAATTTTGAAACCGTGACCACCATGACTCGTGAGCTCCGACCTTTTTATCAAGGTCATGTCAAACGAAAATGGCTTCTGTGGCATATCGATGCTTATAACTGTGACGTCTCCTGCTTTTTGTCGTTCAGGAGTATGTAAACAGTTGTAATTATGTAACTTATGGTTTCCGCTGAGGTTACGACCTTCCAAAAAGGTTGGCCGAGGACCACTGATGACCTCGGATGACGTTTGTTGATCTCCAGTGCCTACTAGGTAACTTTTAAGTGCATATTTCGAATTTTACATTCCTTTTACACATAAATGAATTCAAATGAGGCCATGATCTATCACAGGTCAACCAAGGTCACTGACCTCAACTAACCTTAGATGACCTTTAAAATTTTTGACAGGGAATAAAGCTTAACTGAGACCTGGAATGTATAAAAACGCATGCTGTTGACCATTAGGAACGTCCTGGTCCTTTCAGCACGGCTCTAACTAGCCTGATGAAAAGTCATTCTGTCGGCAGAAGCGCACTTTGGTGAGTATTGGTGATTGACTCGAACTAAGAGGTCACTAAATAACTACAGACCCAAAAATCGGGTATCATCGGCTACCTTCCGTCACATGCAACATGTTCGTTTTAAAATCAAAGCTTTAGCTCAATGAGGGGCGATTGGGCTGTGGTGCGGTTACATCAACCTCCACCACCTACAGTTTTGCACTGGCGAAGGTTGAAGAGGTGTTTTTAACTTTTAAACCTATGTGATACAAATATGTTTTGTTTGAAGTGAGTATTAATTATAATATAGGGAAACGGATAAGCAAAAATAAATGATATCCCTCGCTGTTCCCAGGCTGAACCACCGCCGGTCGAAAAACAACCTCAGGCATTTCGACATAGTCCTAATGAGTGAAAATAAAACGTAAATTGATAAGGAATCGATTAATCAAAACACCTAAATCTAATGATATCCTTTTCTCCAAAATTCCACTCCTTACATTGAAAAAAATGAGGGACAAAACAAAGCCGCAGACTGGCGATGTCCTTAAAAGGATGGGGGGCCCACAACTGCTATGGATTGCTCATTAACAGAATCGGGCTTTTGGGGATGAAGCAATTTCGCAGGATGTATGTAACTTTCTGGGCATAATGTTAGGCGACAGGATGTTGGAGAGAACATACATGGATGCCACTGTAAAACACACGCAATATACAAGAATAGCAAAGAAAGAACAAAGAAAGAGTAAAAATTGGCTAAAAGCTAGCACAGTTGGAAGTGCCTCAAAACAAACAGCTATAATGTCAAACAGCAAAATAATTTCAATATTTGTATTACATGGCTCCTATGTAAATTAGTCTGGTCATATTTCTGACTACTGACAGGCAATCTCCTCGCTAGAAGAAGCATACTTTTATCTGACGCCGTCATGGCATGCAGCGGACAATAGTAAGTTGCTCGTGCATTATTGTCTGACAACAATATTTCAATTCGATCGCATTTTGAGATTTTACGTCATTTGAATAGCACTAATGGCAAGCGCAGCATCATGTTAAGCATCTATTTTTCCAATATGAAATAGCGGACCTTGATCACGCCAGTTTCGAGGGACGACACATTCAACAGGTTGGTGGTCACAAGTCAACCTCATCGCCTCAACACTATGTATGCTCAAATGGTGCCTTAGGAGGCGCGCCAAAATGGCAGCAAAACGATCAGCCTTGTATGATAAATTTTGTCAAAGCCAGCAGCAACAACAACATCGGCGGAGACGCGGACTGGCGGCGACACATTCGCCGTCACTTTGGCCCTCGAATGAAGACCTCTCAAGCATTATTGCCCATGATTCGGTCTTCACATTCGGGCTACAGTGACGTCACATCAGGCAATATTTGTTTACTCTTGCCAGGTACCTCATGGCAAAAGTAAAAAATAGGTACCTATCCATAAATTTAATCTGCAATTTTCCATTGCTTTGCCACCTAAAACTTAAAAGCAGAGCTTTACTCTTAAGCCAACTTGTAATGGCAGTGCAATGGAAGCAAATAATAGCAAATAATAGGAGAAATGCAGAAATAATAATGATTATTAACCGATCCCTGTTAGTCATAGTATTCAGCACTTGAAGTGAGTAAAATAAACTAAACGCACGGACTTTAGTTACGTTGACAAGGGGTTGACAGACGAGTGATAGTTACAAAGGATGAGGTGATGATTGTTAGGTAGGTGTATACATATACATAACGAAACTAACAAACCCAATGAAAATTGCGTCTTGACGTCTTGAAAAATCGTTCACGTCCAAGTCAAAATCAAGACATGTCAAGCCCGACACACTGTCGTGAATCGCAAAGGAACAGCGGAAACTGGCAGCCTTATGTGCAATAAGGACTGCAATGAAGAGGTTATAAAGGTTTTCACACTCCGCTAATCTGCAGAAATAGGCGCTGTCAGGGGATGTCATCCCAGGACTTCATATGTGTGGATCGTCCGGCGGCTTAACAGGTGTCACTGGTGACTTAGTCCGAGCTATGGCCGGCTTCGTCGTCGCAGCCTGTTCTGACCTCCTCTGATGCTGATCTCCTCCCAGGGGAGCCACGGAGCAGACCCATAGAGTTAATTCTGAACATCAGTGACATTCAGCCCGCTGAGGACAACGTGACCTCAAGAGAAACCATTTGGTCTTTCTGACCCAGAGAGCCACTCTGTCTCTTTTCTCCCCGAGGGTGTTCCTGATATCAAGGCCCATTGGCACCCAAAGGGCACTTCCTCTGTCTCCCCAGAGTCCCTCTGTCTGTTTATCCCCCAATGATCACTCTTTTCTCTACGGGAAGCCCTCTGACCTCAAAAGAATCTTATCTCAAGTCCAGGGGGCCTACTCTGACTCCATACAGCTCACTCCGGCTTCCAGGGGACCAATATGGCCTCCAAACGGTTCTCTCTAACCTTCAGATGGTTCACTCTGGCGTTGGGAGTTCTCACTTGTGCCTGTATTATATCAATTTGGTTTCCAGTGTGATACATCTGTCTTCCAGATGGTCATCTCTGACCTCTCGAGGGCACCCTCTCTGATCTGGAGTACGGGCGGGCCCGGGTGCTTTGGTGGACGAGGATGGTATGGAAGTTAGGCATTTCGATGGGCCTGTAGGGAGGCATGGCCCGGGTGTTCCCCCAAACCACTTGCGACTGCCCTTAAAGGGAATAGTCCACCTTGAAAAAAAATCGAGTGGGCTTCTTGTTATTTACATGGGCTTCTTGCCACTAATCTAACTTACTATTTTGTATCTATAACCTTCAACGTTCCGTGTTGTCTTTGTGTTTTTGAACCTCACAACCTTCACGTTCGTGCATGGAGGACGGGACCTCCCCGGACTGTTTTCTCTGCACAGTAGGAAACTGCGGTCAAAGTACCACTGTACTGTTCATGACATCATACGACACGGGGCACATGGTCCAACCAGAGATAATAACGGAAAAGAACGACAGGAAAATGGGAAACATTTGCTTCGTGTTCCTCGCTCAAATATTTCGTGAAAAAGGCGTGTCCACAAACCAAATGCGCGTCAAATAGAAAGCAAATTGAGTTATGTTAGGATCAGATTTGTTCTGTCGGTGGTAACATGCTACTCCATAAATAAATCTGGCCTCCTGGCTTTCTCGTTCCAGACACATTCCAGAAGATCTTGGCGTGACTGCAGACCGCAGGACTGAGCGAGATTTTTATGATGTCATGTCCAGAACCATCGAGGAAGTGTTACTCACTGTTCAACCGCAGTTGGTTGATTATAACTTATTTTCATACAACATGAAAATGAAAACACTTTCACTTGTTTTTATTATTTAATGTACACGGACGTCAAGCTCTATTTTTACATGTAGAAGTCGCTTGCACGGGTTCTAATATTAGGGCAAATTTTATTTAGTTACGTAAATGCAAGTGAAATAATTGTTTAGAAATACGTCGTTTATATTTATATGATCGGCTCTTTGTTAGACAATATCTACATCGATATAACGTACGCTACTTGCCTCCAAGTATGTTTACCTAATTGATACAAAGCCCACTTGCTCAAAAATGACAGAGGAACATCACTTGTCCCACGAACTGTTTGGTAATCGCGTAACAGCTGTTCCTGCCATACCTGCATTTTTCTCTTTTTCTCTCACGCGATCGGTTAGTCAGAAATAGCGCGAAGTTTGTCCATGCATTGTGCTCAAGTACCGGTTTGCCTTATCCTCCCTCGCCATCAAAGCCGAGCGTTTATGACGCTCAGTCCGAGTGTCGGTGTCTGGACTTCCCAGTCGCTGTTCGTGACCCACTGTGCGGCGTATCATCTCAGTTGATCGAACACCCGCGCTTCTCAGTATTTCCCCTTCTGCTAGGGTCCGTTTTGGAAGTGTCCGTCCTGAGAGGCTCCGTTCCAAGAGGGTCCGTTCTGGTAGGGTTCGTCCTGAGACGGTCTGTCCTGAGAGGTCCTGAGAAGGTCTGTCCTGAGACGGTCCGTCTTGAGACGGTCCGTCTTGAGACGGTCCGTCCTGAGACGGTCTGTCTTGAGACGGTCCGTCCTGAGACGGTCCGTCCTGAGAGGGTCCGTCCTCAGGACTAGGAGGGTCCACATGAAAGGACTCCGCGTGGAAGAACCCTGCCTGAGGGAACCAAGTCTGAAGGGTCCGTCTGAAGGGTCCGAATGGCTGAGGGGACCGACTGGGTGGCACCGCCTGAGAGGGTTCCGCCTCATAACATCTCACCTAAGAATGCCCCACCTGAAAGCATGAAGCACGCCACCTGAATGGGCCCCGCCTTGGGGCTTCAGAAGCTCGAGCCGACCCGTTCCGGCCCGCCGGTAGCGCCCACAGCTATACGGCCGCTGATCACCGTCGACCCGGTAGTGCCTCAGCGGCAAGAGACCTCCACTGACCGCCGATCCGGTGGCAGGTTACCTAACAGAGCCCCGCCCGGGGGGCGCGGCCGCGGGTTAGGTAACATCCGAGCCCCGAGAATCGGGCCGCCGTCAGCGCTGCCACTCCACCAGTGACGTCATCAAACTGCAAACAGGTTTTGCCCGGCGCGCTGCTGCTGCGACCGGCCGGAGTACTCGTTCGCGGGCGAGCTCATGTTTTCCAGGAAACTGACGACCGGGGCATTCCTGGAGCTGACGGAGGCCGGCGGTCGGCAGTCAGCGGGACTGACGCGGACAGAGTCGGTGCCACACGCGGTGCAGAGGCTCCTTAGGTTGTGTACAAGGGGACTGCGCGATTATCGACAAGACAGGCTTTATACACGGAGTTGGTTCGGGTATAGCATAGGGCTGATCTGCAGGTCTATACGGCGTTTTGATGGGATAGAGGTAGAACCAGTTCTATTTTTAGCCTACTGAGAAGGTGTCGTTGCAGACAGGGCCAGAGATATTCACGGGGATTATGTGGACTGGTTTAGTCCTATCCGCAGCTCGCCGGAGCAATGGGGACACTGGACAGAGCCAGAGGGCTTGACCGGGCGTAGAAACATGACCAGTCGGCATGCCCGTGAACTGGAATAAACAAACAGGGACAGCCCCAACCCATCCCTAGCAGCATTACGTAAACGGCCATAACTTAAATCACGACGCGTCAAGAGTTTGCATCCACTGCAGACATTCGGTCGCCCATTTGACCGACTTCGGCGACCGCTGACAGTGACCACTGACCACTGACCACTGACCACTGACCACTGACCACTGACCACCGACCACTGGCCACTGACCTCCGACCACTGACCTCCGACCACCGCCGACGGCCGGCCGCCCCCGTTAAGCCGCCCAGTGCCCTGTGAGCCGAGCCATTGCGCTGGAGCGTCCGGTCAGTGCGCCACTGGCGAGTCTCACACCGTTTCCTAGTGCACAGGCCACGTGAGTGGTGTTCCCGGAAGGCTTTGACGCGCCGCGCGCCGGCAGTGTTTGATGTGCCGATATACGGGCACTCTCTCCCGTCCCACGGAAAACACGCGCTTACGGAGCTCTGATGACTATTAGTGTTATTGGAATTATGTGTAACGGGTCCCTGGGAGATTCATGAAAGTAGGCTATCAATGGAAGGTTGTTTTATCAGTCGGGTTTTCTGAAGGAATTCATTGAAGGCGAACGGTGTCGTTCAACTAATTTCTGGATGGAAATGATAATGGCTGCAGCTGCATGATTTATTATTTTTAATTTGAGTGTCATGAATTGCTGCGGACTTCCCTTGTCGAACTTTCACTGAAGGCAACGTAAATAAGGCTTCAAATTCCCTCCTCCTGATATCGTCCAGAAATGTTGGGTTTTACGAAATATGCCGCTCTCAATAACAACCATTTTCAACAGCATGTAGGCCTGCAATATTTTTGCGATTCAACACGGCTCCTGTAGTCCTGAAAGGGTATTGTAAAGCGGGAACACGTTATTGCATGATCTACCGAGAAACACGAAACAAGATAAAGTCCCTCATGGGTGGACTCCTGGGTTATCGGACATCTCCGTTGTTCACTGTGCTCACCGTATGGTTTCGTCTGATGTATACCTTCTGCAGCCAGTATCAGGTGACCTGACCTGAGCTGACCGTTTGCTTTCAGGCGAGGTACACCGGTAACCGGGAGCGGCCAATGGAGGAGCGAAGAGCCAAGTTCCAGAGCGATATCAAGACCAACGGCCGCACGGAGGTGGTGAGTGAATATCGTAACGGCCCACCGACACTGACGGCCGACCGGACGACCCCACCCCGACCCAGCCGACCGGACGACCTTATCGTGACCCAGCTGACCGGACGACCTTATCGTGACCCAGCCGACCGGACGACCCCACCCCGACCCAGCTGACCGGACGACCTTATCGTGACCCAGCTGACCGGACGACCTTATCGTGACCCAGCCGACCGGACGACCCTACCCTGACCCAGCCATCCCACCCTGATCCAGCCGACCCCACACTGACCCAGCCGACCCTACCTTGACCCAGCCATCCCACCCTGATCCAGCCGACCCCACCCTGACCCAGCCGACCCCACCCTGACCTGCCCTGAGCCAGCAACTCCAACCCTGTCCCAGCGACTCCGACCCTGACCCAGCTGACCCCACCCTGTCCCAGCCGACCTGCCCTGAGCCAGCAACTCCAACCCTGTCCCAGCGGCTCCGACCCTGACCCAGCGACTCCGACCCTGACCCAGCGACTCCGACCCTGACCCAGCGACTCCGACCCTGATCCAGCCGACCCCACCCTGGCCCAGTCGACCTGCCCTGAGCCAGCAACTCCAACCCTGTCCCAGCGACTCCGACCCTGTCCCAGCGACTCCGACCCTGACCCAGCGACTCCGACCCTGACCCAGCGACGCCGACCCTGTCCCAGCGACTCCGACCCTGACCCAGCCGACCGGACAACCCCGACATGACCCAGCCGACCTACTGCAACCGCCGCGCTGGCCAGCGGTTCACTAAGGCGCCGACCCACCTACCCACAGACATATGGATCGACTGAGCGACTGACCCAGTGACCCATCACCTAAATTAGCACCGACTCTACAACACACCGACACACAGCTGACAGATCCAACGACCTCGTTACTATCTGACAACCGAAGGGTCCACCGAAGTGTCCAGCATGCGACGCAAACACAGACCATCAGTCCTCTGTTTTCTCAACTGTAAATGATGCATTTTGGAGAACAATGTCCCATAAGTCAGCTGTAGTAGGCCTCCACCGATCGGGTGTGTGTTTGTTCCGTTACTAATGTTGTTGTTCTCCTGCTCTTGTGTGCTTTTCCGAACGGTAATGCGCCTTTTCTCTCGTTAACGTTTGTCTGTCGCCATTGCCAGGCACTGACTCAGAACGGCCTCAACCTGATCCTCGAGTTTGACATCTCACCAAACGGCTACACAGGCCAAGCACCTGACGTCGACTTCGCAAAGGAGGCCGGCATGGTGAGTGTTCACCTGTTCGTCTGTTTATATGCTCGCCAGCTTACGCGACACCGGAACCCTGTTCATCCGCTAACTGGCTATTCAGTGATTGCTACTACTCAGGAACTATGTATTCGCTGGCTATTCGTTGTTCTGTTTCGTTCTCTGTACAATGTTCGGCTGAGTCTGTTGCAACAAGTGAGCCGCGAGGCTACCGCACTCATGACGCCCTGAGTTTCCGACTCATGCTCTTCTCGCTGACCAGATTGTGAGAGAATTAACAATATAACAAGTACGAAAAAGATTGGCATGCGTGGCAAAGGAAGAGTGTTAACAAACAATGCAATGGTTGGGAATGATGTATTAGAATGGTTGGAAATGCTGTATTAGGTCCAAACTACGCATTTAGGTGCTTAAGTTTTAGTTAACGTCTTCTCGTTCTCGGTAGCTCAAAGCGTCGCCGATGGTTCACACCAAATGGTTCACAGCTAACGCAACTATTAAACGCCATTAGACGGCCCGTTTATTGTCACTGGACATGCATTCGCAAAAACTGTTCGTCGCACAAAACTAATGATATGCCGGGTACCCAAGTCACTTGTAGAAGGTACCTTCTTCGCAAAACACCCAATTTACCTAAGCCTTTTCCATGTTTTGAGGCCAACCATGACTTTAAAGATTGCACACGATCTTCGCATGCATATTTGTGTGCGTGTTTAGAAATTCTAAAAGCACGACGTTGATGACTTTTCCTGGAACCTCCTCGACACCCCTGCATTTGAGCACCTAACTACGGCCCTCTCAGCGGCGCAATGTGTCTAGTTCCCCAGCAGGAGCGCTGACACTTCCCAGCCAATCCCGGCTAATTGCCCAACAACAAGTGTCAGCACTGCGCCATCGACGGCGTCGGCGGCGCATCGGTGACATTACTGGCGCACGGAATGCGATGTGTGGCGTGTCCAGCTGTTGTCCGAGTCATTTGATGCAGGTGATGGCTGTTGGAGACAGCCGCGGTGCTGAACAGCCACTAGCTAACTACTACCTGGCAGGACGGGAAGGCACGCGCAGAATGTCATTCCACGAACTAACCCAGGGGTGCCAAGCCAAGCTTGGCGATGCTCGATGAAGTAAGCAGTGAATAGAGACTAAGCGGAAATAGGTGTTTGATTTGGGTATTTGTCAAAGAATATTTCCAAGCTAGTACCAAGTAATCTTCTAAAACCTCATGTCATAACGGATCTTCTACCATCGCCAGCCAGCGTCATGTTTGATGCCGGTTGTAACGCACAACGGAGTTGGTGGTGTTCCCCATGCGCTTCTTGAGAGCCACGCAGCGTGCCTAAACTAATTTGACCTGGTGGCAGCATTCTAGTCCCCATCAGGAATGATGCAACCGATGTGTCCGTCGTTAAACACTGCCGTGCCAAGCTGTGCTATTGTGTCATGCTCGAAAGCTTCTCGTGCGGAGTTTTTGCGCGGAGTTTGCACGAGAGTTAGTGGGAAGAGATCCGCCTCCTTGGTCACCGAAGAGATCCGCCTCCTTGGTCACCGAAGCGATGGAGCCAGCCGGCTCGCTAGCCGTGTGTGAAGGAGTGTGGGACTTGTGATTAATCCTAGCGCGACAGGGAGTCGGTGGGCGGGAAAAGTGAAACATTCCGGAGCCAAGCTTGTATTTTGGTTGTTTATTTTAAACTACCGAAAGCCCACCGATGCACGTCACGGGAGAGAACAAACGATGTTATACCCATCTACAGTGCTCAGGAAGCTTGGCGATGACGACTGGACCGTTTTCTAGAGCATTCCCGTGGTTGCCATACGGCAGCGTGCATTCAAACCACCTCTGCTCGTCTCAGTGGAGTATCGAATGCCTTGTAAACATCCATCATATTGCATCACCTGGCGCTGAAACTGCGCCGGATCTCAGGCCTAATTGCGGCCACCTAGCGACAATAACTCACACTCGTATGTGTTATTGCCGGTGTGTTCCTAATTTAACGACTGCTGAAAATCACCATGTGCGGGCGCGGCCGGTGGTGCTGTAATCACTTTCGGGCGCTTGTGGTGCACAATGGGGCCATTTTAATCAGCCGGCACCGGATGCATTGATGGCGCTTTCTCAGCTGTTATTCATATTTGAAGTATGGTGCGTCGGGGCTGTGGTTCTGGAACACTGATGTGATTACTCTGTGACCATACTGCTGTCTGTTGCTAACCTGGTGTTCTCGTGGGTGCAGGTGGACATCCAAAATAGTGGATAATTGTGTAACTAAGATTTATGTTTTTGATGTATTTTTATGTGCGTGAGTTTTTCCTGTAAGTCTTAGTGCTATTTAGAGTTAGGGGTTCACTTTTGAAAAGAAAATGTTGTTTTGTTTATAATGAAACGCATTTTTTTTTTTAAAGCAAACGGTTTCTTGATACCTATGTCGTCAAAATTTTATGGAATCGGAATTCGAACTGACATTACTAAGGTATTTATTAGAAAAATAGCCGGTGGTCTATAGTCGATAGTCGTACATACTGCGTATAATCGTAAATTCGTATTTCTAAATAATAACATACCCCACATTACTAAATATATTTCTGAAACGTTCGTACTCGTTCATTCTTTTCATAGCTCGAACTGAGAGAAGTGCTCATACCTCGACGATGAGTTTTCCTGTCTTCTAGTTCCCTCCAGCCATGTTAACATTCCTTGTTCTAGGCGTGGTTACCTTGTCCGAGTCATAGGTACATTCCCAAGCCATTGCATCAGTCCGGCGCCGGCCTCGGTCAGGCACCACCTGAACGGAAGCTCCGCAGCTCAGTAGCTCAGGGCTGTCTGCTACAGCTCCGCCGCGGCTCCCGCCGCAGCCCGGTGCATACAGTCCGCGGCCGCCGGTATACCTCACCACACACCAGCCTTTCATTTTAACGACGCCATATATCAATATAATTGCAATTTTTAGCACTTTAATCGCTGCCAGCAGGGCCGGAATCAGGCTGTGTAACATGCCGCGGTGTGCAGCCGGTCATTTCGGGTCCTGTCGACCGCCGGACGCGCGCTCTCATTGTGACTGCTCCGCAGCGCTCGAAATGCAGCCAGATAATTACCAGGCTCATAGCAACTGCTTGGTAATCGTCGGATGTTGTGGAGGTGTGTGTGACACCGACAATCAACATTCCACGCGCTGGTAACGGGTCGTTTTCTTGCATGAGTGTCAAGTAGCGCGGGTGATGTTCCGGTGTCTATTTGGTTTATCATGCCATGGTAATGTGTGGTTTGGTTTGTGCGCGCTGTGGGTGTTTTAGCTGTGTCGTTCGCAGACATGGGTGATGGGGAAAGCAAGGTGTAGTTAAATAATGCCATGGTTTTATGGTCAAATTCGCCAACGAACATTGATTCGAAAGTGTCTTCAGACTCCAGGTCGCACGTATACATGCTTGCATGGGTTTCACTTTAATTTAATGAAATTGTCGGCCAGTATTTACTCAGCATTCAGTGATTACAATTGTTACTAGTCAGCTGCTCCAAGTACTAATCGCGAAATTGCCGTGGTGAAGTATGCGACACTAAGCACTGTTTAAGTCAGCAATTCGTCTGTATGCAATTTCCAGAAGTGCATAGTTCCCGTGCATGCCTGATGTACATTTTTGCTCGTCATGCACATCACCAATGCGAGCGTCAGACTAATCACGAATTTACACATTTATCGTCACGATTGCCAGACTGTCAAGATCTATGTCACCCATTATCCTAAATGTTTTAAGTTGAAATTCCCTGTGAGAATTCTGGAAGGTGTCTTTACCATTCCAAATCTAACGACATGCGTTGTTCGTCAACTGTTTTCGGGTAAGCAGGTGGTGCGAATATTCGCAGCGATGCGCTAATGTTTCGTGCCGAGAGCCAATTTGAAACGTCTAGTGCCGAAATGCGTGACTTGTCATAGCTCCTGGAAAACCAATTCGTTCCTCCAACAACTAGGTACTTTGTTTGCGACGACATTTATAGCCTGTTTTCTTGTCAGTTTTTAAAGTCATTCACCCTTGCTGTATAAGCTACATACCTTTTAAAACCTCTCCGTTTAAACTGCACCGAAACGTTCGGGAAGTTGCAGTCAGTGAGCGATGCTCTCCTATCGCAGATCGCTGTGGTTAACCACCAGTTGTACAGCTTGGAGGCCGCCTTCTAATCGAGGAGGGCGCTGCCCCGGTGTTTCCCGCGAGGTACCGTGCAGGTGGTGGCCTCCGTATATCCGGTGCCCCCTCTCACGCAACAGCGCGAGGGTCAGGTCAACCCCCTCCCGTTCATTTTTCTTCCGTCATCAAACTCTCACGCAACAGCACAGTCCTCGGGGGGGGGGGGACGGTGTCAGTGTAGCGGCATGACACGTCAGTGGTGCCTCTGATGGTGGCTGCTGACGTCTGAATGGCGGCTAGTGACGTCTCAATGACCACCGCCGGTTGGAGAGATGACGGCGATGACTGATGAGCGAAGAGGCACCATCACTCTGCTGCCGTCTTACTGTCTTGCAGTGAGAACGTCTTAACGACCAAGAGAAACGGGAACATTGATCGCAAATAATACTGGATTATTCCCAGCTTTCTCGGCTCGGCTACTGAATTGCGGAACATTCCTGAGAGTCACACAACGCGACTAGTTCACGACCGACCGACTGATGTCAGGCTACGGCTCTGGGCCGGGGTTTATTGCATTCTTTGGGACGGGAATGGCTACTCGCATTCCTCGGTTTTCAGACGAGCATAAAAGGTACCTCGGCCGAAAGACAGTAATGAATGCGATCAGCTTGCCGTAAACAATCTTTTCCAATTATTCCCCTATGAAAGAAACAACCGATCTGGAAATTATGAGAAGGTAATCGATCCGAATCATAACGCAAGGGAAGACCAATGATGCAATACATTTATCACCATCAATCAACTATATGACGTCTTCTCGCTGCAGCATGATATTGCATGATCGCCTTGTTGCAGCGACTCATAGTAATTTCCAAACCGTCGATCATATTACGTGAATACAGCAATGGAGAGAAAGGAGGAAACTACCATGCACTCTGTCACGCAAAACTTTTGTATCTATGCGTAGTTCTTTTCCCAGAAATTCATTCATGCATCAAGGCAAACCAGGATGTTTTTGGTCACACGGAGCAAGTCGAATCATCGCAGATACAGTAATGTTTACAACCCTGCCTGCCTCGCGAGCGTCACTTATTCGTCACGCCCGCGTCATTACGTCAGCGGACTGTCACGGGGCATCACTCGAGCGTCACGACCGTCGCCAGGGCGTCACAACCGTCACCAGTGCGTCACAATGTTACACCGGCGGTTCGACACGACAATGTGACCGTGCCTGGTGGTGATAATTGCCTCGTAACTGTCTGGTTAGGTACAACCTGGTTACTGCCTGGTTACTGCTGGCTATCCAGTGGCATATTTAGGATCCGTGAAGGGGGAGCCCCAAGGGGCGCCTAGTCCCCAACGTGAGGGCGCCGTGAGGGCGCCGTCAAGAGCGAAAGTTGTTGACCGGGGGGGGAGGGGGAGGGGGTTGCGGTCATCAATATTTCAAGTCGTTTATTTCCAAGCAACGTCAGAGTATGAGGCCGCCGTAGGGGCTCAGA